>JAABKJ010000076.1:1375109-1606754 GCA_011634705.1 Andricus grossulariae
AATTTGAATTGAATTCAACGACTGAAGGTGATTTTTAGCACCTGAAATTAAACTGAAGTAATTTGAACTGAATTCTAAAAACTAAAATTGGACTCCATCGACTTAAGTTGAATTTTAGTCATTCAAATTGAATTTTAGCCATCCAAATAGAATACTGGCAATTCTAAATTGAAGATTAGCAATTTAAATTTAATTCTAGCAATTTAAATTTAATTCTAGCAATTTAAATTTAATTCTATAAATTTAAATTTAATTCTAGGAAATAAAATTGACTTTAAGAAACCTAAATTGAATTATAGCAACTGAAATAGAATTCTAGCCATTTAAATTGAATTTTAGCAAATGAAATTAAACTTGATAAACTAAAATTGCATTCTGTCGATTGAAGGTGATTTTTAGCGTTTAAAATTAAATTGAAGTAATTTAAACTGAATTCTAGAAACTGAAATTGAATTCTGGAAAATAAAATTGGACTCCAACGACTAAAGTTGAATTTTAGTAATTCAAATTGAATTTTAGCCATCCAAATAGAATACTGGCATTTCTAAATTAAAGATTAGCAATTTATATTTATTTCTAGCAATTTAAATTTAATTCTATAAACTAAAATTGAATGCTAACAACTAAAATTGAATTTAAGAAACTAAAATTGACCTTAGGAAACCTAAATTGAATTCTAGCAATTGAAATAGAATTCTAGTCATTTAAATTGAATTTTGGCAATTGAAATTAAATTTGATAAAGTAAAATTGAATTCTAGCGACTGAAGGTGATTTTTAGTGCTTAAAATTAAATTGAAGTAATTTAAACTGACTTCTAGAAACTAAAATTGAATTCTTGAAACTAAAATTGGACTCCATAGACCTAGGTTGAATTTTAGCGATTCAAATTGAATTATTGCCATCCAAATAGAATACTGGCAATTCTAAATTAAATATTAGCAATTTAAATTTAATTCTAGCAATTCAAATTTAATTCTAGGAACTAAAATTAAATGCTAAAAACTAAAATTGAATTTAATCAACTAAAATTGACTTTAAGAAACCTAAATTGAATTCTAGCAACTGAAATCGAATTCCAGCCATTTAAATTGAATTTTGGCAATTTAAATCAAATTTGATAAACTAAAATTGAATTCTGGCGACTGAAGGTGATTTTTAGTGCTTAAAATTAAATTGAAGTAATTTAAACTGACTTCTGGAAACTAAAATTGAATTCTGGTAACTAAAATTGGACTCCATCGTCTAAAGTTGAATTTTAGGAACCCGAATTTTAGCTATCCAAATAGAACACTAGCAATTTAAATTCAATTCTAAGAATTTAAATTTAATTTTAGTATCTAAAATTGAATGCTAACAACTAAAATTGAATTTAAGCAACTAAAATTGATTTTAAGAAACCTAAATTACATTCGAGCAATTGAAATATAATTCCAGCCATTTAAATTTAATTTTGGCAATCGAAATTAAATTTGATAAACTAAAATTTAATTCTAGCCACTGAAGGTGATTTTTAGCGTTTAAAATTACATTGAAGTAATTTAAACTAAATTCTAGAAACTAAATTGAATTCTGGTAACTAAAATTGTACTCCATCGACTAAACGTGCATTTTTGGAATTCGAATTTTAGCCATCGAAATAAGACATTGGAAAATCTAAATTAAATATTAGCAATTTAAATTTAATTCTAGCAATTTAAATTTAATTCTAGGAACAAAAATTTAATGCTAACAACTAAAATTGCATTTAAGTAAACTAAATTGAATTTTAGCAACCTAAATTCAATTCTAGCAACTGAAATAGAATTCCAGACATTTAAATTGAATTCTGGCAATTGAAATTAAATTTTTGACAAACTAAAATTGGACTCCATAGACTCAAGTTGAATTTTAGTAATTCAAATTGAATTTTAGCGATCCAATTAGAATACTGGAAATTCTAAATTAAATATTAGCAATTTAAATTTAATTCTAGCAATTTAAATTTAATTCTAGGAACTAAAATTGAATCTTAACAACTAAAATTGAATTTGAGCAACTGAAATAGAATTCTAGCCATTTAAATTGAATTTTGGTAATTGAAATTATATTTGATCAACTAAAATCGAATTCTAGCGACTGTAGGTGATTTTTAGCGCTTAAAATTAAATTGTAGTAATTTAAATTGAATTCTAGAAACTAAAATTTAATTCTGGTAACTAAAATTGGACTCCATCGACTAAACTTGAATTTTAGGAATTCGAATTTTAGCCATCCAAATATAATACTGGCCATTCTAAATTAAATATTAGCAATTTAAATTTAATTCTAGCTATTTAAATTTAATTCTACGAACTAAAATGATATATGCTAACAACTAAAATTGAATTTAGGAAACCTAAATTGAATTCTAGCAACTGAAATATAATTCTAGTAATTTAAATTGAATTTTGGCAATTGAAATTAAACTTGATAAACTAAAATTGAATTCTGTCGACTGAAGGTGATTTTTAGCACTTAAAATTAAATTGAAATAATTTTAACCGAATTCTATAAACTAAAATTGAATTCTGGAAACTAAAATTGGATTCTATAGACTAAGGTTGAATTCTAGGAAACTCAGGTTGAATTTTAGTTATATAAATTGAATACTAGCAATTTAAATTTAATTATAGCCAATTAAAATTGAATTATAGTAACTAAACTTGAATGCTAGCAATTAAACTTAGGTTTAAGCAACTAAAATTGAATTTAAAAAACCTAAATTGAATTCTAGCAACTGGAATTGAATTAGAGTAATTAAAACTGAATTCTAGCAACTAAAATTAAATTAAAGCATCTTAAATTAAATTTTATCAGATTAACTTGAATTCTAGCCATTTAAATTGAATTATAGCAACTAAAATGGAATCATAGCTGCTAAAATTGAATTCCAGCAAGTAAAATTGAATTCTGGAAACTAAAATTGGATTCTATAGACTAAGGTTGAATTCTATGAAACTCAGGTTGAATTTTAGTTATTTAAATTGAATACTAGCAATTTAAATTTAATTATAGCCAATTAAAATTGAATTATAGCAACTTCAATCAAAAACTAGTAAATAAACTTAAGTTTAAGCAACTAAAATTGAATTTAAAAAACCTAAATTGAATTCTAGCAACTGGAATTGAATTATAGTAATTAAAACTGAATTCTAGCAACTAAAATTGAATTAAAGCATCTTAAATTGAATTTTAACAAATTAACTTGAATTCTAGCCATTTAAATTGAATTATAGCAACTAAAATGGAATCATAGCTGCTAAAATTGAATTCTAGCAAGTAAAATTGAATTCTGGAAACTAAAATTGGATTCTATAGACTAAGGTTGAATTCTAGCAAACTCAGGTTGAATTTTAGCCATTTTAATTGAATACTAGCCAATATCTCGGGAAAATCAAAGAAAAAATTTGAAAAAACAAAAATATAATATAATAATATAATAATTTTTACCTGAGTAACATCCTCTTCAACAGTGAAAGTACTCGATGTCAAAACTGTGCCTCGAGTGGTCAAGCATCGAATAGCTGGATTTCGACTTCTTGCAAATGCAAGTGCAGCTTTTGCATTTTCAGCTACTCTGGCAACGTGTTCAGGATTTAAGGTCGCTCTGAATGCAGGTGGAGAATCTCGAGTTTCTGCTCCTCTGGCAAGACCTTCCAGTTCATTTAAAACTGTAGAAGAAAAAAAAATTTTTTTTCTTTAATAATTCAAAACTGAAGTGCAAATGAGAGAATTTAAGGTGAAAAAATTGTTTAAGATAGGTTTCAAAATAGAAATTTCAATTCTAGCTATTAAATCTGAAAACCAGAAATTGAAATTGGAGAATTGACAAATTTAATTTAATTTTGACAAGTGAAATTGAATTCTAGCTAATCAAAGTGAATTTTAGCGATTCAAATTTAATTGTAGCAACTAAAATTGAATTTTAGAAAACTAAATTGAATTTTAGCAATCAAAATTGCATTCAATTCTAGTAACTACAATTGAATTCTAGCAACTAAACTTGAATTTTAGAAATCGAAATTGAATTCTAGTCATTAAAAATTAATTATAGCCATTAAAACTTAATTCTAGCTATTTGAATTCGGTTCTAGCAATTAAAATTGAATTTTAAAACCCTAAATTGAATTCTAGCCATTTAATTTTGAGTATATGAATTCTGGCAATAAAAATTGTGTTCTTATCAATATAATTAAAATCTAAATATCGAAACTAAGGTTGAATTCTAGAACTTTAAATTAAATTCTAGAATTTTAATTGAATTCTAGCAACTCAAATTGAATTTAGGCGAATTCTGGCGATTAAAATTGTGTTCTTGTCACTAGAATTGAATTCTAGCAAATAAAATAAAATTTGAGAAACATTCATTTAATTCGAGCAATTGAAATTGTGATCTTGTCATTAGAATTGAATTCTAGCCATCAAAACTAAGATTGAATTTTAGCAATTAAAACTCCATTCCAGAAATTTAAAATCAATTCTAGTAACTACAATTGAATTCTAGCAACTAAACTTGAATTTTAGAAACCTAAATTGAATTCTAGTCATTAAAATTGTGTTCTTGTAAATAGAATTGAATTCTAGTCAATAAAATGGAATTACATCCACTAAAACTTAATTCTAGACATCGAAAATAAAGTTTAATTCTTTTTTTAAATTAAGATCGAAAAGAAATCTATTTTATCATGAATAATTTTATGCAAAAGGAGCATGAAAAAAATTCAAAATTAAAAAACAGAATTGCAAACTATCTCACTTTTCGGCTATCAACACAAGTTAAATTCTAGCAATATAAATCGAATTAGAGCTATTTAAATTGAATTCTAGCCATTTGAATTTAGTTATAGCAATTGAAATTGAATTTTAAAACTCTAAATTGAATACTAGCCATTTCATTTTGAGTATATGAATTCTGGCAATTAAAATTGTGTTCTTGACATTAGAATTGAATTCTAGCAAATAAAATTGAATTTTAGACACATAAATTTAATTCGAGCAATTAAAATTGTCTTCTTGTCAATATAATTAAAATCTAGCCATCGAAACTAAGGTTGAATTCGAGAACTTTAAATTAAATTCTAGCAATTTTAATTGAATTCTAGCAACACAAATTGAATTTAAAAGAATTCTGGCGATTAAAATTATGTTCTTGGCATTAGAATTGGATTCTAGCAAATAAAATAAAATTTTAGAAACCTAAATTTAATTCTAGCAATTAAAAAGGAATTATAGCCATTAAAATTTACTTCTAGCCATCGAAGCCAAAGTTTAGTTTTATCAACTCAAGTTGAATTTGAGCAATATAAATTGTATTACAGCAATTTAAACTTAATTCTAGCAACTAAAATTGAATTTTATAAACTTAAATTTAATTCTAGCAATTAAAATTGTGTTCCTGCCATTAGAATTGAATTCTAGCAAATAAAATTAAATTTTACTCAACAAATTTAATTCTAGCAATTAAAATTGTGTTCTTGTCAATATAACTAAAATCCAGCCATCGAAACTAAGGTGGAATTCTAGAAATTTAAATTAAATTATAGCAATTTAAATTTGATTCTAACAACTTGAATTGAATTCTAGCAAACTAAAATTGAATTTGAGAAATCTTAGTTGAATTCTGGCCATTTAAATTTAATTCTAGTAACTAAAATTGAATTTTAGAATCCTAAATTGAATTCTAGCCCTTTAATTTTGAGTGTTCATGTTATTTTGTCGACCAGGGCAATTAATTAGCATCAGAAATTATTCTAGTCATTTAAATTGAATTCTGGCAATTAAAATGGTGTTTTTGTCATTAGAATTAAATTCTAAATATCGAAAGTAAGGTTGAATTCTAGAACTTTAAATTAAATTCTAGCAGTTTTAATTGAATTCTAGCAACTCAAATTGAATTTAAGCGAATTCTGTCAATTAAAATTGTGTTCTTGTTATTAGAATTGAATTCTAGCAAATAAGATAAAATTTTGGAAACCTAAATTTAATTCTAGCAATTAAAATTGTGATCTTGTCATTATAATTGAATTATAGTCATTAGAATTGAGTTATGGTCATTAAAATTTATTTCTAGCCATCGAAGCCAAAGTTTAATTTTATCAACTCAAGTTGACTTTTAGCAATATAAATTGTATTACAGCAATTTAAACTTAATTCTAGCAACTAAAATTGAATTTTAGAAACCTAGATTTAATTCGAGCAATTAAAATTGTGTTCCTGTCATTAGAATTGAATTCTAGCCATCAAAGCTAAGGTTAAATTCTAGTAATCTAAATTGAATTCTAGCAATTAAAGTTAAATTTTAGTAACTACAATTGAATTCTAACAATTAAAATTGTGTTCTTGTCATTATAATTGAATTCTAGTCATTAAAAATGAATTATAGCCATTAAAATTTAATTCTAGCCATCGAAGTCATATTTTAATTCTATCAGCTCAAATTAAATTTTAACAATATATATTGCATTAAAACAATTTAAATTTATTTCTAGCACCTAATACTGCATTTTAGAAACCTACATTTAATTCTAGCAATGAAAATTGTGTTCCTGTCATTATAATTGAATTCTAGCAAATTAAATTAAATTTTACACACCAAATTTAATTCTAGCAATTAAAATTGTGTTCTTGTCAATATAAACAAAATCCAGCCATCGAAACTAAGGTGGAATTCTAGAAATTTAAATTGAATTCTAGCAATTTAAATTTGATTCTAGCATCTGAAATTGAATTCTAGCAAACTAAAATTGAATTTAAGCAACTAAATTGTATTTTAGAAACCTAAGTTGAATTTCAGCCATTTAAATTTAATTCTAGTAACTAAAATTGAATTTTAGAACCCTAAATTGAATTCTAGCCATTTAATTTGGAGTGTTTATGTTATTTTGTCGACCAGGTTAATTAATTAGCATCAGAAATTATTGTAGCCATTTAAATTGAATTCTGGAAATTAAAATTGTGTTTTTGTCATTAGAATTAAATTCTAAATACCAAAACTAAGGTTGAATTCTAGAAATTTAAATTGAATTCTAGCAATTTTAATTGAATTTTAGCAACTAAAATTGAATTGAGGCGAATTCTGGCGATTAGAATTGTGTTCATGTCATTAGAATTGAATTCTAGCAAATGAAATAAAATTTTATAAACCTTAATTTAATTCTAGCAATTGAAATTGTGATATTGCCATTAGAATTGAATTCAAGCCATCAAAACTAAGGTTGAATTTTAGCAATTAAAATTGCATTCCAGAAATTTAGAATCAATTCTAGTAACTACAATTGAATTCTAGCAACTAAACTTGAATTTTAAAAACTTAAATTGAATTCTAGTCATTAAAATTGTGTTCTTGTAATTAGAATTTAATTCTAGTAAATGAAAATGAATTATAGCTATTAAAACTTAATTTTAGCCATCGAAAATAAAGTTTAATTCTAGCAAATCAAGTTAAATTCTAGCAATATAAATCGAATTATAGCTATTTAAATTGAATTCTAGCCATTTGAATTTAGTTCTAGCAATTAAAATTGAATTTTAAAATCGTAAAATGAATTCTAGTCATTTAATTTTGAGTATATGAATTCTGGTAATTAAAATTGTGTTCTTGTCATTAAAATTGAATTCTAGCAAATGAAATTAAATTTTAGACACATAAATTTAATTCTAGTAATTAAAATTGTGTTATTGTCAAGATAATTAAAATCTAAATATCGAAACTAAGGTTGAATTCTAGAACTTTAAATTAAATTCTAGCAATTTTAATTGTGATCTTGTCATTATAATTGAATTATAGTCATTAAAATTGAATTATAGCCATTAAAATTTAATTACAGCCATCGAAGCCAAAGTTTAACTTCATCAACTCAAGTTGAATTTTAGCAATATAAATTGTATAACAGCAATTCAAACTTAATTCTAGCAACTAAAATTGAATTTGAGAAACCTAAGTTGAATTCTAGCCATTTAAATTTAATTCTAGTAACTAAAATTGGATTTTAGAATCCTAAATTGAATTCTAGCCCTCTAATTTGGAGTATTTCTGTTATTTTGTCGACCAGGGTAATTAATTAGCATCAGAAATTATTGTAGCCATTTAAATTGAATTCTGGCAATTAAAATTGTGTTTTTGTCATTAGAATTAAATTCTAGCTAATCAAATTAAATTTTAGACACCTGAATTTAATTCTGGCAATTAAAATTGTATTCTTGTCATTATCATTAAAATCTAGCCATAGAATCTAAGGTTGAATTCTAGAACTTTAAATTAAATTCTAGCAATTTGAATTGAATTCTAGTCATTTAAACTGAATTCTAGCAATTAAATTTAAATTTCAGAAACCTGAGTTGAATTCTAGCTATTTAAATTGAATCCTGGCGACTAAAATTGTGTTCTTGTCATTAGAATTGAATTCTAGCAAATAAAATGAAATTTTAGAAACTGAAATTGAATTCTAGAAATTAAAATTGTGTTCTTGTCATTAGAATTGAACTCTAGGTATTGAAACTAAGGCTGAATTCTAGAACTTTAAATTAAATTCTAGCAATTTGAATTGAATTCTAGACATTTAAATTGAATTCTAGCAACTAAATTTGAATTTTAGAAACCTGAGTTGAATTCTAGCTATTTAAATTGAATCCTGGCGACTAAAATTGTGCTCTTGTCATTGGAATGGAATTCTAGCAAATAAAATAAAATTGTAGAAACTGAAATTGAATTCTAGCAATTAAAATTGTGTTCTTGTCATTAGAATTGAACTCAAGGTATTGAAACTAAGGTTGAATTCTAGGAATTTAAATTGAATTCTTGCAATTTGAATTGAATTCTCGTAATTTTAATTAAATTTTAGTAACTGCAATTTAATTCTAGCAACTAAAATTGAATTTTAGAAACTTACATTTAATTCTAGCAAATAAAATTGTGTTACTGTCATTATAATTTAGCTCTAGCAAATAAAATTAAATTTTACACGCCAAAATTAATTCTAGCAACTCAAATTGAATTCTAGGAAACTAAAATAGAATTTAAGCAACCAAATTGAATTTGAGAAGCCTAATTTGAATTCTAGCCATTTACATTTAATTCTAGTAACTAAAATTGAATTTTAGAATCCTAAATTGAATTCTAGCCCTCTAATTTGGAGTATTTCTGTTATTTTGTCGACTAGGGTAATTAATTAGCATCAGAAATTATTCTGGCCATTTAAATTCACTTCTGGCAACTAAAATTGAGTTTTTGTCATTAAAATTAAATTTTAGCAAACCAAATTAAATTTTAAACACCTGAATTTAATTCTAGCAATTAAAATTGTATTCCGGTCATTATCATTAAAATCTAGCCATCGAATCTAAGGTTGAATTCTAGATCTTTAAATTAAATTCTAGCAATTTGAATTGAATTCTAGCCATTTAAATTGAATTCTAGCAACTAAATTAAAATTTTAGAAACCTGAGTTGAATTCTAGCTATTTGAATTGAACCCTGGCGACTAAAATTGTGTTCTTGTCATTAGAATTGAATTCTAGCAAATAAAATAAAATTTTAGAAACTCAAATTGAATTCTAGCAATTAAATTTGTCTTCTTGTCATTATAATTGAAATCTAGTCATCGAAACTAAGGTTGAATTCTACAAATTTAAATTAAATTTGAGCAAATTGAATTCAATTCTGGCAATTTAAATTGAATTCTGGCAAACTAAACTTCAATTTAAGCAACTAAAATCAGCATTAAATTTAATTCTAGCGATATAAATCAAATTATAGATAATTAAATTAAATTCTAGTAATTTTAATTTAATTCTAGTAAATTTTAGAAACCTAAATTGAATTCTAGCCAATTAATTTTGAGTATTGATGTTATATTGTCGACCAGGGTAAATAATTAACATCAGAAACTAATCTATCCATTTTAATTGAATTCTGGCACTTGAAATTGTGTCCTTGTCATTAGAATTGAATTATAACAAATTAAATTAAATTTTAGACACCTAAATTTAATTTTGGTAATTAAAATTGTGTTCTTGCCAATACAATGAAAATTTAGCCATCGAAACTAAGGTTGAATTCTAGAACTTTGAATTAAATTCTAGCAATTTAAATTTAATTCTAACAACTCAAATTGAATTTAAGCATCTAAAATTGAATTTTAGAAACCTAAGTTTAATTCTAGGTCTTTAAATTAAATTCTGGCTATTTAAATTGTTTCCTTATCATTAGAATTGAATTCTAGCAAATGAAATAAAATTTTAGAAATCTAAATTTAATTCTAGCAATTAAAATTGTGTTCTTGTAATTAGAATTGAATTCTAGCCATAGAAACTAATGTTGCATTCTATCAACTAAAGTTAAAATTAAATTCTAGGAACTTAAATTAAATTCTAGCAACTAAAATTGAATTAAAGCAACTAAATTTGAATTTTATAAACTTCAATTGAATTCTAGCTATTTAAATTGAATTCTGGCACTTAAAATTGTGCTATTGTCATTAGTAATGAATTCTAGCGAATAAAATCTACCCATCGAAACTAAAGTTGAATTCTAGAACTTTAAATTAAATTCTAGCAACTTAAATTAAATTATATCAATTCAAGTTAAATTCTAGTAACTACAATTGAATTCTAGGAACTAAAATTGAATTAAAGCAGCTTAAATTGAATTTTATAAAATTAACTTGAATTCTAGCAATTTAAATTGAATTATAGCAACTAAAATGGAATCATAGGTGCTAGCAATTATAGCAACTAATTATAGCAACTAAAACTGAATTCTAGAAACTAAAATTGAGTTTCGGCAACTAAAATTCGGTTCTCTCGACTACAGGTGAATTCTAGCAACTCAAGTGGACTTCTAGCAATTTAAATTAATGTTTAGCAATTTGAATTTAGTTCTAGAAACTAAAATTGAATTCTAGCGATTAAAGGTGATTTTTAGCGCTAAAAATTAAATTGAAGCAATTTAAACTGAATTCTGGAAACCAAAATTGAATTCTGGAATCTCAAATTGGATTCTATAGACTAAGGTTGAATTCTAGCAAACTCAGGTTGAGTTTTCGCCATTTAAATTAAATACTAGAAATTTAAATTTATTTATATCAAATTAAAATTGAATTACAGTAACTAGAATTGAATTCTAGCAACTGAAATTGAATTATAGTAATTAAAACTAAATTCGAGTATCTAAAATTCAATTTTAGCATTTTGAATTGAATTTTAGAAATTTAAATTGAATTATAGTAATTCAAGTCAATTTCTTGCTATCTAAATTGAATCCTAGCAAGTAAAATTGAATTTACCGCCATTAACCATGAAAAATCAATTCGAGCCATAGAAAATGAAAACTAGCAACTAAAATTAGCAATTAAATTCTAGCAGCTGCAGTTGAATTCTAGCCATTAAAACTGAAAATTAGCCAGTCAAGGTAGAATATTACTCAACTAAAACTAAATTTTAGCATCTAAAATTGAATTTTAGAAACCATAATTGAATTTTAGCAACTAAAATTGAATTTTAGCAACTAAAATTGGCTTTTAGCAAGTAAAATTGAATTTTAGCAACTAAAATTGGCTTTTAGCAAGTAAAATTGAATGTTAGCAACTAGAATGGACTTTTAGCAACTAAAATTGAATTTCAGCAACTAAAGTTGAATTTTAGCAACTGAAATTGAATTCGAGAATTAGAGAATTGCCAAACTAAAATTGAATTCCAGCAACTAAAATTATTCAAATTCAAACAAATGTAATTAAATTGACTTCAATTTGGCTTTAACTTCAAACTCTGAAATTTTTAGTTCAATATTATAGTTATTATATTGTAATCGATAGTTTTTAAATAAAAAATGTTTATCAATGAAACAATTATATTGGATTCCAGTTCAAAATGTAAATTCACTCTTATTTCCCGGTTTCTTTTCATTATTATTGGGCCTTATTTTGGGCCTTATGATTTTGGGTCTTATATTTTTGGGCCTTATATTTTTAAACCTTATAATTTTGGGAGTTATATTATTGTGTAATATTTTGGGCCTGATAATTTTGGGTCTTATAATTTTGGGAGCTATATTTTAGGGCCTTATTTTACGCCTTATATTTTTGGGCCTTGTTTTGGTACTTATACTTTTGGGTCTTATATTTTTGGGCCTTATATTTTTGGGCCTTATTTTGGGACTTATACTTTTGGGCCTTACAGGCAGATTTTTTCTTCCTCTCATAATTGTAACCTGTCATTATGTCTTTTTCCGTTGAGATACAATTATACGGATTAGACTATAAAGATTTTGATCCTTGTCTGTCTGGTCGAAAAACGAAAGTATTCTTCGGCGCAAAATCAACCGTAGCCGCCCCCTGACCTCTTAGCGGTTCGACTAACCTGGCCCAGGTTAGTCCACAGTCAAGTTCTCACGACTACATATAGAGATGCATATTTTACTACAGGATACAGAATCCGAAATTCTCTCAATTTTGTATTATGAAAAAAAGAAAATCTAAAAGTCTTCAAAGTCCAAAGTGCTCTCAAAAGACGGAAAATAGGGGTAATTTTTCACGAAAATAGGGGAATAATAGGGGAAAACATTATTTTTAAGCGAATCATTTTAGGTATCATATTACTTAGATTTTAGGTCGAAGTATTTTGCATTTTCAAGAAAATAGTTGAATTTTCAACCAAAAAACAAATTTTCAACAAAATACATGAATTTTCAACCTAATAGTTGAATTTTCAACTGAGAAAGATCCTTGTTCAACAGAGAAAATTAATTTTCTGCCAAAAACCAAATATAAAAACAAATCACGAATTTTGAACCAAATAGTATCTTAGAAATAAAATCTAGTTTTCAACAAAGATTAATTTTGTAGAAAAAAAATGAATTTTCAACCAAATAGTTGAATTTTAAATCACAAAAGATCAATTTTCGACAAGGAAGATTATTTTTTTACCAAAAAAGGAATTTTTAATCAAATAGTTGAATTTTCAACTGAAAAAGATTCGTTTCCAATTAAGAAAATTACTTTTCTGCGACAAACAGAAAAAAAAAAAACAATTTTCAACCAAATAGTTGAATTTTCAACTAGAAAAGATTAATTTTTAACAAAGAAGGTTAAATTTCTACCAAAAAACGAATTTTCAACAAAATACACAAATATTTAACAAAATACATGAATTTTAATCAAATAGTTAAATTTTCAACTAAAAAAGATCCATTTTCAACAGAGAAAATTAATTTTCTACCAAAAACCGAATTTTGAAAAAAATCACGAATTTTCAAGGAAATAGTTGTATCTTAAAAAAAATCAATTTTCAACGAACATTCATTTTCTAGAAAAAAATGAATTCTCAACAAAATAGTTGAATCTTCAACTAAAAAAGATCAAATTTCGACAAGGAAGATTAATTTTCTACCAAAAAAGAAATTTACAATCAAATAGTTGAATTTTCAACTAAAAAAGAACCATTTTCAACAAAGAAAATTAATTTTCTCAAAAAACCGAATTAAAAAAAAATTTACGAATTTTCAACCAAATAGTTGTATCTTGAACAAAAAAAAAGATTAATTTTCTAGAAAAAAAAAGATTAATTTTCTAGAAAAAAAAAATGAATTTTCAACCAAATAGTTGAATTTTCAACTACAAGAGATCAATTTTCGAGAAGGAAGATTATTTTTCTACCAAAAAAGGAATTTTCAATCAAATATTTAAATTTTTAAATAAAAAGGATCCATTTTCGATTTAAAAAAATAATTATCTGCCAAAAACCGAATTAAAAAAAATTCTCGAATTTTCAACCAAATAGTTGTATCTTAAACAAAAAAAAAAGATCAATTTTCTACAAACATTAATTTTCTAACAAAACAGGAATTTTCAAATAAAAAAGATCCATTATCAATACAGAAAATTAATTTTCTGCCAAAAACCGAATTTAAAATAAAATTCACGAATTTTCAACCAAATAGTTGAATTTTCAACTGCAAAAGATCAATTTTCGAAAAAGAAGATTAATTTTCTACCAAGAAAAGAATTTTCAACCAAATAGTTGTACTTTCAACTGAAAAAAGGTCAATTTTTTACCAAAAAACGAATTTTCAACTAAATAAATGAATTTTCAACAAAATAATTAAATTTTTAACTAAAACAGATCCATTTTCAATAAAGAAAATTAACTTTCTGCCAAAAACCGAATAAAAAAAAAAATCCCGAATTTTCAACCAAATAGTTGTATCTTAAACAAAAAAGAAGATCAATTTTCAACAAAGATTAATTTTCTAGCAAAAAAATGAATTTTCAACCAAATAGTTAAATTTTCAATTACAAAAGATCAATTTTCGATAAGAAAGATTATTTTCTACGAATAAAAGAATTTCCAATGAAATAGTTGAATTTTGAACTAAAAAAGATCCATTTTCAATAGAAAAAAGGAATTTTCTACCAAAAACAGAATTTCCAAACAAATAGTTGTATTTTCAACTAAAAAAGGTCAATTTTCTACCCAAAAACGAATTTTCGAAAAATACATGAATTTTCAATAAAATAGTTGGATTTTCAACTCAAAAAGATCAATTTTCAACAAAGATCAATTTTCTATAAAAAAAATGAATTTTCGAATACATAAGATCAATTTTCGACAAAAAAGGTTAACAAGGTTAACACGAATTTTCAACCAAATAGTTAAACTTTCAACTAAAATAGATCAATTTTCAAAAAAGATTAATTTTCTAGAAAAAAATTAATTTTTTGACTAGAATAGATCAATTTTCAGTCAAGAAAAATATTTTTATACCAAAAAACGGATTTTCAACCCAATAGATGAATTTGAAACCAAATAGTAGAATTTTCAACTAAAAAAGATCAATTTTCAATGAAGAAAATTAATTTTCTGCCAAAAACCAAATTAAAAAAAAATCCCGAATTTTCAACCAAATAGTTGTATCTTTAACAAAAAAAAAAAGATCAATTTTGCACAAAGAATAATTTTCTAGAAAAAAATGGATTTTCAACCAAATAGTTGAATTTTCAACTAAAACAGATGAATTTTCAGTCACGAAAACTATTTTTATACCAAAAAACGAATTTTCAACCCGATACATGAATTTTAAACCAAATAGTAGAATTTTCAACTAAAAAAGATCAATTTTCGACAAGAAGATTAACTTTCTACCAAAAATTGAATTTTCAACAAAATAAATGAATTTTCAACAAAATAATTAAATTTTCAACTAAAAAAGATCAATTTTCAGCGAAGAAAAACAATTTTCTACCAAAAAACGAATTTTCAACAAATACATGAATTTTCAATAAAATAGTTGAATTTTCAACTCAAAAAGATCAAGTTTCAAAAAGAATAATTTTCTAGAAAGAAAAATGAATTTAAAACCAAATAGTTGAATTTTCAATTACAAAAGATCAAATCTCGACAAGAAAGATGATTTTTCTACGAATAAAGGAATCTTCAATCAAATAGTTGAATTTTCAACTAAAAAAGATCCATTTTCAATGAAGAAAATTAATTTTCTGCCAAAAACCAAATTTAAGAAAAAAAATTCGAATTTTCAACCAAATAGTTGTATCTTAAGCAAACAAAAAAAAAAGATCAATTTTCAACAAAGATTAATTTTCTGGAAAAAAATGAATTTTTAAACCAAATAGTTCAATTTTCAATTACAAAAGATCAATTTTCGACAAAGAAGGTAATTTTCTAATAAAAAACGAATTTTGAACCAAATAGTTAAATTTTCAACTAAAACAGATCAATTTTCAGCCAATAAAATCATTTTTCTACCAAATAGTTGTATTTTCAACTAAAAAAGGTCAATTTTCTCCCAAAAAAACGAATTTTCAAAAAATACATGAATTTTCAATAAAATAGTTGAATCTTCAATTAAAAAAAGATCAATTTTCGACAAGAATATTAATTTTTCACAAAAAAACGAATTTGCAACAAAATACACAAATTTTCAACCAAATAATTAAATTTTCTACTAAAACAGATCAATTTTCAGCCAAGAAAATCAATTTTCCACCAAATAATGAATTTTCAAAAAATACATGATTTTTCAATAAAATAGTTGAATTTTCAACTAAAAAAAGATCAATTTTCAACAATTCAATTTTTATAAAGTTGTTTAACTTTCAACCAAGTAGTTACATTTTTAACAAAAAAAAAATGAATTTTCCAAGAATTATTTGACTATTTAATATAAACAATTTGAAATCAATCAAGAAAGACAATCTTTTAACAAAATAAAGGAATTTTCAGTTTAAAAAATTAATTTTAAACAAAAAAAACTGAGTTCTCTACCAAAATAGATAAATTTTCTAGCGAACAACACGAATTTTCAACAAACAGTTAAATTTTCAACAAAAAAATATTACTTTTTAACAAAAAACTTGAATTTTCAACAAATTAATTGAATTTTTAACTGGAGAAGATCAATTTTTAAAAAAAGAAGATTAATTTTCTATCAAAAAACTAATTTTCAACCAAAGATGAATTTTCAAAACAAAAATGTAATTTTCATTGAATTTTTTTTTTTTTAGGTTGTTTAACCTTCAACCAAGTAGTAACATTTTTAAACAAAAAATATGACAAAAAGTTGAATTTTAACAAAATAATTGAATTTTTGTATTGAATTTTCAGCTGAAAAAGATCAATTTTCAAAAAAAAAAAAAGATTAATTTTCTGCCAAAAAATGAATTTACAATAAAATACATGAATTTTTAACCAAATAGTTAAATTTTCAACTAAAACAGATCAATTGTCAACCAAAAAAATACAAAAAAAAACAACGAATTTTCAACCCAATACATGAACTTTTAACCAAATAGTTTAATTTTCAACTAAAAATTTTTTATTGTCGACAAGAAGATTAATTTTCTACCAAAAAACGATTTTCCAGCCGAAGATGAATTTTCAAAAAAATTATAAATTTTCAACGAATATGATTTTTTTAAGATTTGTTTAACCAGATGATTTCAATCAAGAAAAAAAAAATTTCAAGAAAATATATAAACTTTCAGATAAACAATTTATTGGGAAAGAAAATAATTTAAAAGAAAACAATTTTATACCAAAATAGTGGAATTTTCAAGCGAATAAGACTAATTTTCAACCAAAACAGTAAAATTTTCCGCCAAAAAAGTTAACTTTTGAACAAAAAAGTTGAATTTTAACAAATTAAATTTTCGTGTTGAATTTTCAACTAAAGAAGATAAATTTTTAAACCAGAAGATTAATTGTCTATCAAAAAACGAATTTTCAACTAAAAAGGATCAATTTTCAAAAAAGAAGATTAATTTTCTACAAAATACATGAATTTTTAACCAAATAGTTTAATTTTCAACTAAAAAATATCAATTTTCGACAAGAAGATTAATTTTCTATCAAAAAAGCGATTTTTCAATCAAAAAAGAATTTTCAAAAAAATGATAAATTATCAATAAATATGATTTTTTTCAAAAGTTGTTTAACCGTCAACCAAATAATTACATTTAAACCCCAAAAAGATGAATTTTCGAATGAAGATTTTAAGTTTAAATAAAAACTAGTTGAATTCAATCAAGAAAGATAAAATTTCAACAAAATACTTAAATTTTCAGTTAAAATAATTTATTTTCAAAAAATTAAACCGAATTTTCCACCAAAATATTTAAATTTTCAAAGAAACAGTTAAATTTTCAACGACAAAAAAAGGTGAATTTTTGACAAAAAGTTAAATTTTCGTATTGGGTTCTATTAATTCAGTACCCATTTAATATACAAAATGATAAAAAGGGGGGAAAAATATATATTTTTCAAAAAAAGGAGTAACGAGGGGAAAATGGGGAAAGGGATAAAGGGGGACAGGGAAAGGAGAAAGGGGAAAGAGAAGGGGGAAAGGGGAAAGAGAAGGGGGAAAGGGGAAAGAGGAAAGGAGGAAGGGGAAAGGGGAAAGGGGAAAGGAGGAAGGGGAAAGGGGAAAGGGAAAGGGGAAAGGGGAAAGGGGAAATAGGAAAGGGGAAATGGGACAGGTGAAGGAAAAAATTTTAAACCAAATAGAAGAATTTTTAACTGAAAAAGATCAATTTTCGAAAAGAAGATTAATTTTTTTACCAAAAAAAAGAATTTTCAACAAAATACACAAATTTTCAACCTAATAATTAAATTTTCAACTGACACAGATCAATTTTCTGCCAAGAAAATCAATTTTCCACCAAATAACGAATTTTCAAAAAATACATTAATTTTTAACCAAATAGTCAAATTTTCAACGAAAACAAATAAATTTTCAACAACAACAAAAAACGAATTTTCATTAAAAAAAAAACGAATTTTCAATCCAATACATGAATTTTTAACCGAATAGTTTAATTTTCAACTAAAAAATATCAATTTTCGACAAGAAGATTAATTTTCTACCAAAAAATGATTTTTCAACCAAAAAATGATTTTTCAACCAAAGATGAATTTTCAAAAAAATTATCAATTTTCAAAAAAATGATCAATTTTCAACAAAATAATCAATTTTCAACAAAACAAATTTTCAACCAAATATATAAACTTTCAGTTAAACAATTTATTGAAAAAAAACAACAATTTTCTACCAAAATAGTGGAATTTTCAAGCGAATAGTTTAATTTTCAACTAAAAAAAATCAATTTTTAAAAGAAGGTTAATTTTCTACCAAAAAACGACTTTTCAATCAAAGAAGAAATTTCAACAAAAATGATTTTCGATTCGATTTCAATTTCAATTTTCAGCAAATACGATTTTTTTTAAAAAGTTGTTTAACCGTCAACCAAGTAATTTCATTTACAACCAAAAAAGATGATTTTTCGAAGAAAGATTTTAAGTTCAAATAAAAACTAGTTGAATTCAATCAAGAGAGACCAATTTCCAACAAAATATATGAATCTTCAGTTAAAATAATTTATTTTCAACACAATAAATCGAATTTTTTACCAAAACAGTTGAACTTTTAACAAAAAAGTTAAATTTTCCACAAATAATTGAATTTTCGTACTGAGTTCTATTAATTCAGTTCCGATTTAATATAAAAAATGACAAAAAGGGGAAATTTTTCAAAAAGAGGGGAAAAAAGATATATTCTTTTAAAAAAGGAGTAACGAGGGGGAAAGGGGAAAGAGAAAGGGGAAATGGGAAAGGGGAGAGGGAAGGGGAAAGGGGTAAAGGGGAAAAGGGGAAAAGGGGAAAAGGGGAAAAGGGGAAAAGGGGAAAGGGGAAAGGGAAAAGGGGAAGTGGAATGGGGAAGGGGAAAAAGGGAAAGAGTGTGAAGTCTGTTCTAAATTTTAAATTAAAAAACTAAATTAAAAATTAAAAATCTACTTTGAGTGCGCGAAAAAATACTATTTATGATAAATTTTACAATATTAGGTTGAAGGATGCAGCTAAATCTTCCCTGGGGTCGACGATCCGAATTTCAGATTGTCGTGGGCGGTACGATCGAAAATTGATCGTAAAATAATTCACTGCCCGAGGCTCATCTTCGGGAGAAGACACACCCTCAAAATGAGATATTTATCGTTTTAAAAAATCGCAAGGTTTCCTGCATGCAGCAAGACATCAATTTTTAATCGACATACTTTAATATTTTTTTTTAATTGATTCATTTAGAGGGTTTTTTGGATAAAAATTTTATTTTTTAACTGAAAGTTGAACTATCTCAGGTGAAGATTCATAATTTGTGTTGTAAACTTGTCTGTGTGGTAGGAAATTAAATTATTTTGTTTAAACAAAAAATTTTTAGTAGTTTTTTTATTTATTGACATTTTAACTATTTCCTTTTTGGTTAAAAATTTATTTTTTGGTGATAATTAATCTGCTTTGTAGAAAAATTATATTTTTGGATAAGAAAGTCAACTATTTGGTTGAAAATTAACTTTTTGGTTGAAAATTCAACTATTTTATTGACAATTAACTTTTTAAACTGAAAAATCAACTACTTTGTTCAAAGTTAAATTATTTTATTAAAAATTCCTTTCTTGGTTGGAAATGGATTATTTTAGTTTAAAATTCATTATATTGGTTTCAAATTTAACTAATTTATAGAAAAATTTGTCTTTTTTTTAATAGACAATTGAACTATTTTATTGAAAATTAACTTTTTAAATTGAAAAATCGACTACTTTGTTCAAAGTTAAACTATTTTATTGAAAATTCCTTTTTTTCGGAGATGGATCATCTTAGTTGAAAATTCATTATATTGGTTTCCATTTTAACTAATTTATTGAAAATTGACGAATTTTCAATAAATTTTTGGTATTTTTTTTTTTTTTGAAAATGTAAATATTTTGTTTTTGGTTGAAAATTTATCTTTTTGAGTGACATGTTAATTACTTCGTTGAAAATTAATGTATTTTGTGGTTTTTGGTTGAAAATTTAACTATTTTTTCGAAAATTCTTTTTTTTTTTATTGTTGGAATATCAACTATTACATTTTTTGATGATAATTCGTCTATTTTTAATAAAAATTAATCTACTTTGTAGAAATTTCGACAATTTTCTTAAAAAACCATTTTTCAGTTGAAAATTCTCCATTTTAGTTGAAAATTCACCTCTTAATTAAAAATTTAACTGTTTTGTTAAAAAATCGTTGTTTTTGGTTCAAAATTTCTTTTTGACAAAAAATTTAACTATTTCAGCTGAAGATTTATCATTGTAGTTAAAAATAAACTATTTAGTTGAGAATTTTTTTTTTTCATTAAAATATCAACTATTAAATTTTTTGTTGATGATTTATCTCTTTCGGTTAAAAATTATCTACTTTGTATAAATTTAGAAAATTTGGTTAAAAAGTCAGGTATACATGTACTATGATACATGTACTATGATACATGTACTGTGATACATTTACTATGATACATGTGCTATGATACATGTACTATGACACATGTACCATGATACATGTACTATGATACATGTACTATGATACATGCAATATGCTACATGTAATATGCTACATGTAATATGATACATGTAATATGATACATGTAATATGATACATGTACTACGATACATGAACTATGACACATGTACTATGATACACGTACTATGACACACGTACGAAAATAAATTTTCTACCAAACAACGAATCCTCAAAAAATAAATGAATTTTAAATAAAATAGTTGAATTTTCAACTAAAAAACATCAATTTTCAAGAATTCAATTTTTATAAAGTTATTTAACTTCCAACCAAGTAGTTACATTTTTAACAAAAAAAGATGAATTTTCCAAGAATGATTTGAATTTTTAATATAAACCATTTAAATTCCATCAAGAAAGACAATCTTTCAACAAAATACACGAATTTTCCGTTAAACAAATTAATTTTAAACAAACGGGAAAGAGTGTCAAGTCGGTTCTAAATTTTAAATTAAAACACTAAATTAAAAACATAAAATCTACTTTGAAAAATTAATTTTAAACAAAGGGAAAGGTTGTGAAGTCTGTTCTAAATTCTAAATTAAAACACTAAATTAAAAATAAAAAATCTACTTTGAGAGCGCGAAAAAAATACTATTTCTGATAAATTTTACAATATTAGGTTGAAGGAGGCAGCTAAATTTTTGTTGAAAATTCGTCTTTTTGGTAGAAAATTAATCTTTTTGGATAAAAAATTATTATTTTGGTAGAAAATTCACCTATAATATGAAAATTCACATGTAATATGATACATGTAATATGATACATGTACTATGATACATGAACTACGATGCATGTACTGCAATACATGAATACACGTGATAGTACATGTACATATACTATTAGTTGAACTGATTTTTTTTTTTTTAATTTATCTATGACCGAAAATTTGACTATTTCAGTTGAAGGTTCTTTATGTTAGTTGCAAATTCAACTACTTGGTTGAAAATTCATTTATTTTGTTGAAAATTGGTTTTTCTTTTTTTGTTGAAAATTAATTGTTTTCATTAAAAATAAAACCATTCCATTTTGAATTTCAAATGTATTTTTTATTTATTTGATAATTCAACTATTTGGTTGAAAATTAATTTATTTTGTACTGTGATACATGTTCTATGATAAATGTAATGTGACACATGTACTGTTATACTTGTACTGTGATACATTTAATATGATACACGTACTGTGATACATGTAGTATGTAAATGTACTATGATATATGTAATGTGACACATGTACTACGATACACGTACTATGATACATGTACTCTGAAACATGCACTATAACACTTGTAATGTGTACACCTACTATGACACATGTACTATGATACATATAGTATGACATGTACTATGATGCATGTACTATGATACATGTACTATGATACATGCAATATGATACATGTACTATGATATATGTAATATGATGTAATATGATACATGTGATATGATGTAATATGATACATTTATTTTGTTGAAAATTCGTAATCTTCGGAATCATCTTGAGAAATAATTTAGATTGGAGTTTAAAGAGACTGTTGAGGGTTGCAAAAAATGCTGGACTGGGTTCATAATAAATTCTTATTCTCCCCTTGGCTTGAGGGTTCGAGACGAGACTACCCCAAACCACTTTTTTTAACCTTCCCTAGGCCCTTACTCTAAATTCAATGATCGATCCGAATTCTCATCACGAGTAAGTATGCCACTCAGAGCAGAAAAACATCTTCGCAAGTGGAATCCCAAACCTGGAAAGTATTTTCAATCGAGTAAGCAGCGAAATCGAATGGATATCTGATCGCTTCATTTGATTCTTCCATCTTCAGAGTAAATGATTTTTTAAAGAGCGATACAAAATTCTTAGAAATTAAATAAATTTTATCAGACGGTCAAAAGTTTCTTAGAAAAAAAATTCTAGGACTTATCCAGGTTTTCGAGGATCCAAAAATTTCCAGGTACCTTTTTTTACAGTAAAAAAAAAATTCCACGAAACAGAGTAGGCATTTTAAATCTAGTGAAAATAAAAAAGTTCATATGCCAATTTTTTCATACACCTTCAAAATCAGATGTTATGGTCAAAAACCTGTTTTCTGGCGATTGTAACATTTTTAACACGGAATATTTTTAAACTGAAATCTTTAAGAAGGAAGAATTTTCAATTAAACAATTAAATTTTCGACAAAAAAAAAAGAAAAATAATTAGATAATTAAAATTTCAAGAAAATAGTTGAATCTTTACGAAATTTTCGAATAAATACTTGAATTTTCAAATAGAACAGATCAATTTTCCGTTTAAAAAAATGTTTTCTACAGAATAATTAAATTTTCAAAAAAATAGTTTAATTTTCAACCAATTACTGGAATTTTCTACGAAAAGTTGAATTTTCAACAAGTAGATGAATTCGCAACGAAAAATTTAATAGTTGATATTTCATACCAAAAAAAAACTCAACAAAATAATTAAATGTTCAAGAAAATATATGATTTTTTAACCATATAGTTGAATTTTCAAATGAAAAAGATAAATTTTCAATAAAAAAAAAACGAATGATGTAGTATGATACATAAACTATGATACCTGTACTATGATACATGTACCATGATAAATGTACTATGCTACATGTAATATGATGTATGTACTATGATACATGTACTATGATAAATGTACTATGATACATGTACTATGATACACGTACTACGATACATGTAATATGATACATGCACTATGATACGTGTACTATGATGCGTGTAATATGATACATGTAATATGATACATGTACTATGTTCATTTTAAACCAAACAGTTGCAGTTTTAACCAAAAGAGGAAATTTCCCCCAAAAAGATTAGTTTTCTACAAATCAATTCGAACTTTCAACTAAAAAAGATTAATTTTCAAACTTTCTTGGTTGAAAATTGAACTCATTTGTTGAAAATGAATTTTTTTGTTAAAGATTCATCATTCTAAATAAAAATTGATCAATTTGGTTGAAAATTGAACTATTTTATTGAAAATTTGTTTTTATTTGGTCGAAAATGAATTTTTTTAATTGAAAATTTAACTATTCAATCTTTGGTTGAAAATTTATCTTTTTATTAGATGATAATGCAGCTATTCGTTTTAAAATTCATGTATTTTGATGAAAATCACTTTTTTTTTGTATAAAATTCTTCTTCATCATTTTCGTTAAAAAAAATATATTTTTTTTTGTAAAATAATTATATTACTTGGCTGAAAGTAAAACTTTTCTTGAAAATTTAACTTTTTTGGTTGAAATTTCAACTATTCTAGTTGAAGATTGAACAGTTTATATGAAATTTTTTTCACTCTTAACTGAAAATTCTTTCTTAGTTGAAAGATAAACTCCTGTTAAAAATTAATTTTTTTGGTTGAAGATTCATCATTTTAAAGGAAAATTCATCGCCTAGGTTGAAAATTTGTTTTCATTTGGTTAAAAATTAATTGTTTTAATTGAAAATTCTACTCTTCCATTTTTTGGTACAAAATTGATCTTTTTTAAATGAAAATGCATCTTTTCGTTTCAAAATTCATTATTTATTCAAAAATTTATCTTTTTTAGTTGAAAATTCAACTATTTATTTGAAAATTCATGTATTTTCTTGAAAATTCGTTCTGATATAAAATTAAATAACAAAGTTTTTTCATTCTTAAAAGTAGCTTTACATTACTGGATTTAACTATTTGGTTGAAAATTATGTTTTTTTTTTTTAAATAATTAATTTAACTCAAAACTTAACTATTTCTATTTTTATTTGAAAATTGATCCTTTTTAGTAGAAAATTAATCTTGGGTTGAATTTTTTTTTTTGATTTAGCTAAAATTAATTTTTTTAATTGAAACTTCTACTGTTCCATTTTTGGTTGAAAATTTACCTTTTTCCAATGAAAATTCAACTTTTTTGCATTTATGTTGAAAATTCGTCTTTTTGGTAGAAAATTAATCTTCTTGGTTAAAAAATTATTATTTTGGTTGAAAATTCACCTATTTGGTTTTATGTTTAACTCGTTTTTTTTTAATTTATTTTTTTGAAAGATTCATAATTTTAGTTAAAAATTCATTTCTTTGGTTACCAATTAAACTATTTCGTTAGAAAATTACTTTTCTTGTTTGGGAATTAACATATTTAACGAAAATTTTAACTTTTATATTGTTGGTTAAAAAATTATCTTTTTTAGTTAAAAACTCAACTATTTGGTACAAATGTTATTTTTTTGAGTTGAAAATTAACCGGATTGGTTAAAAAATCATTATTTTGTTCGAAGATTCAACTATTTGTTTTTAGGTTGAACTATTTTTTTTAAATCATTGTTTTTTGAAGATTTATCATTTTAGTTGAAAATTAATTGCTTTGGTTGAATATTAAACTATTTTGTTAAAAAATCTTTTTTTTGTTCGAGAATTAATTTCTTTAATTTTGTTGAAAATTTGTCATTTTTGCTAGAAAATTAATATAATTGGCTAAAAATTCATTCGTCTTTTTTGGTTGAGGTCAGCTGTTTTTCATTTTTAGTTATAATTTTTTTCTGAAGATTCATCATTTTAGTTGAAAATTAATCTTTTTTCTAAAAAATTAGTCATCGTTTTGCTTGAGGATTCAACGCTTTTGTTGAAAACTCGTTTTTTGTTGTTGTTTTTTTTTTTGTTGAATACAACTGTTTTTCATTTTAAATAAAAATCTCTAAACTAAAACAATTTTGTTGAAAAGTAAGTTTTTTGTTAAAAATTCATATTTTTGGCTAAAGATTAAAATTTTCATTTGAAAATTCAACTATTTGGTAGAAAATTAACGTTTTCGATTAAAAATCATAGATTCCATACTATTCCATTTTTGGTTGAAATTTTATCTTTTTTAGTTTAAAATTCAACTATTTGCTTGAAAATTCGACTTTTTTGGTAGAAAAATAATCTTTTTTGTTGAAAATTAATCTTTTTGGTGAGGAATTCAAATATTTAGTTAAATATTGTTATTTTGTTAATATTGTTATTAAATATTGTTATTAAATCTTGTTATTTATTTGCAATATTTATAACGTTCATCCTGAAAAGTCGTATGTGAGATAAGCAGAAGGGTCAGATTCGCAGGGGAAATCAAAAGCCAATCGACAAATAAATCAAGCATCTGGCCAAGAAGCTAAAGAAAGAATCCTAGGAATGCAAAGATTGGAAGATAAGTTGACTCCTAAAATGGGAAGGCGGCACGAAGTGTGAAATGTATTTTCTTCCTATACGCGATCCTTTTTTTCCAAATCTTATCTTATCGATCTTCAAATGATCAGAAGAATAAATAAGGAATTGAGAACATGAAAAAAGACATCCGTGATTCTCAAAGGATCCCGTTGGCCATCAATTTTGAATTTTCAACCAAAGAAATGAATTTTCAACCAAAAATATTAATTTTCTACCAAAAAAGTCGAACTTTCGACAAAATAAATGTATTTTCAATCATATTACCTGTATCGTATTACATGCGTCATATTACATGTATCATATTACATGTATTATATTACATGTATCATAGTACATGTATACCAAAAATATTAATTTTCTACCAAAAAAGTCGAACTTTCGACAAAATAAATGTATTTTCAATCATATGACCTGTATCGTATTACATGCGTCATATTACATGCGTCATATTACATGTATTATATTACATGTATCATAGTACATGTATCATAGTACATGTATACCTGAATTTAACAAAATTCTTGAAATTCATACAAGGTAAATTAATCTTCAACCAAAAGAGATGAATTCTCAATAAAAATGTAATAGATGATATTTCAACGAAAAAATGAAATTTCCTACAAAAATAGTTGAATTTCAAACTAAAAAAGATGCACTTTCTACCAAAAATGGAATAGTAGAATTTTCAATTTTAAAAAATTTATTTTGACACAAATAGTTAAATTTTCAACCAAAGAAATGAATTTCCAGCCAAAAAAAGTGAACTTTCAACCAAAAAGATTAATTTTCTACCAAAAAAGTCGAACTTTCAACAAAATAAATTAATTTTCAATCATAGTACATGTATCATATTACATGTGTCATATTACATGTATCATATTATATGTATCATAGTACACACATCAATGTACATGTATCGCAGTACATTTATACCTGAATTATAAACAAAATTCTTGAACATTCTACAAAGTAGATTAATTTTAAAAAAAGAGATGAATTATCAACAAAAATGTAATAGTTGATATTTCACCGAAAAAAAGGAATTTTCAATCATAGTACATGTATTATATTGCATGTGTCATATTACATGTATCATAGTACATGTATCATAGTACATGTATACCTGAATTTTTAACAAAATTCTTGAAATTCCTCCAAGGTAGATAGATTAATCTTTAACCAAAAGAGATGAATTATCAACAAAAATGTAATGACTGATATTTCAACGAAAAAAGTGAATTTGCAACAGAATAGTTGAATTTTCAACTAAAAAAGATATACTTTCTACCAAAAATGGAATAGTAGGATTTTCAATTCAAAAAAATTAATTTTTAACCAAATAGTTAAATTTTCAACGAAAGAAATGAATTTCCAAACGAAAAGATGAATTAAAAAAAAAGAACTACCAACGAAAAAGATTAATTTTCTACCAGAAAAGTCAAACTTTCAACCAAATAAATTAATTTTCGATCATAGTACATGTATCATATTACATGTGTCATATTACATGTACGATATGATATGTATCATAGTACACATATCACAGTACATGTATCGTAGTACATGTATACCTGACTTTAACAAAATTCTTTAATATTCTACAAAGTAGATTAATTTTTAACCAAAAGAGATGAATTATCAACAACAATGTAATAGTTGATATTTCATAAAAAAAGGGATTTTCAAAAAAATAGTTAAATTTTCAATCAAAGAAATTAATTTTTAACCAAAGAAATGAATTTCCAACCAAAAAGATTATCTTTCTACCAAAAAAGTCGAATTTTCAACAAAATATATTAATTTTTAATCACAGTATATAAAAGTATACTAATGTATCATATTACATGTATCAAAGTACATGTATTATAGTACATGTATCACAGTACATGTATGTAAATGTATACCTGACTTTTTAACAAAATTCTTGAAATTAATACAAAGTAGGTTAATTTTTAACAAAAAAATATGAATTATCAACCAAATGTAATAGTTGATATATCAACGAAAAAAAGGAATTTTTTCAGCAAATTAGTTAGATTTTCAACCAAAGAAATGAATTTCCAACCAAAAAAATTGATTTTCTACCAAAGAAATGAATTTACAACCAAAAAGATCAATTTTCTACCAAAAAAGTCGAACTTTAAATAAAATTAATTCATTTTCAATCATAGTACATGTATCATAGTGCATGTATCATATTACATGTGGCATATTACATGTATCATATTACGTGTATCATATTACATGTATTATAGTACAGGTATCAAAGTACATGCATCGCAGTACATGTATCATAGTACACGTATACCTGACTTTTTAACAAAATTCTTGAAATTTCTACAAAGTAGGCTAATTTTCTACCAAAAGAAATGAATTATCAACAAATATGTAATAGTTGATATCTCAACGAAAAAAAGGAATTTTCAACAAAATAGTTAAATTTTCAACCAAAGAAATGAACTACCAATCAAAAAGATGAATTTTCAATCAAAGAAATGAATTTCCAACCAAAAAGATTAACTTTCTACCAAAAAAGTCGAACTTTCAACAAAATAAATTAATTTTCAATCATAGTATATGTATCATATTACATGTATCACAGTTCATGTATCATAGTACATGTATCACAGTACATGTATCATGGTACATGTATACCAGACTTTTTAACAAAATTCTTCAAATTAATATAAAGTAGGTTAATTTTTAACCAAAAAAGATTAATTATCTACGAAATGTAATAGTTGATAACTCAACGAAAAAAAGGAATTTTCAAGAAAATAGTTACATTTTCAACTAAAGAAATGAATTTCCAATCAAAAAGATTAATTTTCTACAACAAAAGTCGAACTTTGAATAAAATAAATTAATTTTCAATCATAGTACATGTATCATAGTATATGTATTATAGTACATGTATCATATTACATTGCATTCAAAGGATGATACTTATAACTGAAAAAATAATCATTTTTAACAAAAGAGTTTAAATTTCAACCAAGTAATCAAATTTTACAAAAATAAAAGTAATTAAATTTTTAGATATAAAACTTAATTTTCAATTGAAAATAAAAATTTGCAATCAAAGTGATGATTTTTCAACTAAAATAATGAATCTTTAACTGGAATAGATGAATTTTAAATCAAAATGATTAAATTTCAACAACAAAAAATGAATTTTCAACGAAAAAGATTAATTTTCAACGAAGAAGATAAATTTCTATAAAAAAGATGAATTTTCAACTAAAAAATATAATTTTGTTCAATTTTTGTTGAATTTTCGAATTAAAAATATAAATTTTCAAACAAAAATAGAAAAGTTAAAGTTTCTTTGAAAATGTTAATTCTCAACCAAAAAGGTTGTTTTTAAAGGAGTACAAATAAATTATAATTCAAAAAGAAAACCGAAATTGCAATAAATTTTTAGACTTTTATAAATAATTTAGGAATACTAAAATAATTCGTAATTTTTAACAAAAAGTGGATTTTCAACTGAAATTATGAATATTTATCTGGAACACTTGAACTTTAAACAAAAAAGATCAATTTTTAAACAAGAAGATTAATTTTTAAATAAAAATATTAATTTTCTTGGAAAAAATACAATTTTTCAACCAACTACTTTAATCTTTAACGAAATAGTTGAATTTTTAATTAAAGAAGACAAATTTTAAAACAAATAGTTGAAGTTTGAACTAAAAAAACAATAATTTTCAACCGAAAACCGAATAGTAACATTTTTAGTAACAAAAATTAATTTTTAAGCAAAAATAAGAGTTTTCAACTAAAACAATAAATCTTCAACTGAAATAGTTAAATAATAAAACAAAGAAATTAATTTTTACTACAAAAGATCAATTGTCAACTAAAAATTAAATAATTGAATTTCAAGTTAAAAAAATTAGTGTTTAACCAAACAGATGAATTTTCAATTACGACTATGGAATTTTCTATGAGAATAAGTTAAATTTTCAGTTAAAAAAATTACTTTTAACACAAAACCTAACTTTCAACAACAAAAACTAGCTTTCAAAAAAATAATTACATTTTCAAAGAAAGTGATGAATTTTCAAATAGAATTGTCAATATTTAACCTCGCACTCATTGTTGAGTGCGAGGTTTCAAAGCTTAAAATTAATCTTTTAAAGGAAAATGTTAGGAACGGAATTATTTCCCAGTATTTAAAAAATATTTACAATTAAAATGTGAAATTTTGTCAATAATGTTCAGAAACATTCGGAAATGAATTCAGAACAGGATTGTTGCCTTTGTCATTAAAGAATCGTGTATAATGTTGTATTTTACAAATAAATTAAATTAATAATAATTATTATTAAAATTAAATAAGTGAAAGAAATTAAGGTTTAAAAAATTCCAGGAAATTCAGAAGAACAAAATGAAAAGAGCCACTTGACGCATTGTGAAACCTCGCACTCATTGTTGAGTGCGAGGTTTTGTTCCACCAATTTCTTTGGATTTCAGCACATAATTAAAATCCGCAATGAATCTAAAAACAGTTGAATTAAAATTTCAAATATTTCGAAACTCCTTAAGATTTTTTTTCTCATAAAAGAAAAAGATTGTCCAAAGATTCAGTCATTCTGATTCTTTTTCGACATATTTTGAAATCTTCAAAGCTTAAAATTAATCTTTTAAAGGAAAATGTTAAGAACAGAATTATTTCCCAATTTGAAAAAACATTTAGAAATGAATTCAGAACAGGATTGTTGCCTTTATTTTAATAATTATTAAAATTAAATGAGTGAAAGAAATTGAGGTTGACAAAATTTCAGGAATTTCAGAAGAACAAAATGAAAAGTGCCACTTTACGCATTGTGCAACCTCGCGCTCACTGTTGAGTGCGAGGTTTTGTTCCACCAATTTCTTGAGATATTAGCAAACAATTAAAATTCGCAATGAATCTAAAAACACTTGGATTAAAATTTCAAATATTGCGAAACTCCTAAGAGATTTTTTTCTCATAAAAAAAAATTCCTAAAGATTCAGTCATTCTGAAGTAATTGCTCTTGACCTGTCTTCAATCATCGAAAATTGAAGATGAATTTCAACACGAAACAAATACTTTCACTAAAAACGTAATCTTTCACCGAGGTCGTGAAGACGATCGCGATGGAGGAGGATGAGGTGGAGGAGAGCGAGGTGGAGGAGCGCGAGGTGGAGGAGAGCGAGGTGGAGGAGAGCGAGGTGGAGGAGAGCGAGGTGGAGGAGGCTGAGGTTGAGGATAGCCACTAGGAGGAGCCTTTTTTTTTTGAAAAATTAATTTTTGATTGGATATTTGTAGAATGAGCGTCAGCTTCCTGATGACGAATTAAAAAGTGCTTCATCATGAAGGAGGAAGATGCCGATTTGGGGAACTTGTTGACGAGTATTGATAATTGCTCGACAGTGATCGATGGATCATCCGATTTTGAAGATCCTTCCATCTCCATTCTTTTGTGGCAGTCTCTGTGTTTGATCGACCTTCGCTTTGTGGTATAAACTGTATTTATATCCCATTAGTCGATCGTTTACTCAAGCGAGAATCATTAATTCCGCACATTTGACCCTTCTCACTAACGAGTTCCGGCAAATCTCAAATTTGCATTTTCGGACAAGGAATTCGCCTAGAATCTTTGGTAATTTAAACTAAAAAAATAAATATTTCACAAAATATTTGAATTTTTAATTACAAAAATATTTGTAAATAAATAAATAAATTTTCAATCAAACTGTTGAATTATCAAGTCAAAAAGACGAATTTTTAACAAAATTGTTTAATTTTTTACCAGAAAATAAAATTTGAACTAAATAGTTGAATTTTTAATGAAATAGTTAAATTTTCAACTGAAGAAGATTAATTTTCAACGAAAATAAATAAATTTTCTACCAGATAATGAATTTAAAAAAAAAATACATTTTCTACCAGAAAATTAATTTTCAACCAAATAGTTGAATCTTCAACTAAACAATATAAATTTTCTACAAAATACATAAATTTTTTAATGAAACAGTTGAATTTTTAATGAAATAGTTGAATTTTCATCTGAAAAAATTGATTTTCAACAAAAATAAATAAATTTTCTAACGCAAAATGAATTTTCAACTGAAAAATTTAATTTTCAACAAAATTCAATAAATTTTCTACCATAAAATGGATTTTCAACTAAATAGATGGATTTTTAACTAAATAGTTGAATTTTTAATGAAATAGTTGAATTTTCAACGGAAAAAAATTAATTTTCAACAAAAATAAATAAATTTTCAACCAAATAGTTGAATTTTCAACTAAAAAAGATAAATTTTCAACCAGAGAAGACGAATTTTCAAAAAAATACATAAATTTTTATTGAAAAAGTTGAATTTTTAAATGAAAAAGATTAATATTTAACAAAAATAAATAAATTTTCCACCAGAAAATGAATTTTCAACCAAATAGTTAAATTTTTAATGAAATAGTTCAACTTTCAACTAAAATAAATAAATTTTTTACCGGAAAATGAATTGTCAACCGAATAGTTGAATTTTCAACTAAAAAAGATAAATTTTTAACCAGAAAAGACAAATTTTCAACAAAATACATGAATTTCTAATGAAATAGTTGAATTTTCAACTGAAGAAGATTAATTTTCAACAAAAATAAATATATTTTCTACCAAATAAAGAATTTTCAACCAAATAATTGAATTTTCAACTGAAAACAAAATAAATTTTCAACCAGAAAAGACAAATTTTCAAAAGAAGACATAATTTTTTAATGAAATAGTTGAATTTTCAACTGAAAAAAATTAATTTTCAACAAAACTAAATCAATTTTCTACTAGAAAATGATTTTCCAAAAATAAATAGTTTAATTTTGAATGAAATAGTTAAATTTTCAACAAAATTAAATAAATTTTCTACCAAAAAAATGAATTTGCAACCAAATAGTTGAATTTTTTAACGAATTAGTTTAATTTTCAGCTGAAAAATATTAATTTTTAACTAAAAAAGATCAATTTTCAAACAGAAAAGACGAATTTTCAACAAAATACATTCATTTTTTTCAGTTGAAAATTCAACTATTTGATTAAAAATGTATGTATTTTGTTGAAAATTTGTCTTTCCGGTAGAAAATGAAACAATTTGGTTAACAATTTATGAATCGTGTGGAAAATTCATCTTCCTGATAGAAAATTCAACTATTTTGTTGAAAATTAATTTTCTGGTAGAAAACTTATTTCTTTTTGTTGAAAATTAATCTTTTTCACTTGAAAATTCAACTATATCATTAAAAATTCTACTATTTGGTTAAAAATTAATTTTCTGGTAGACAATTTATTTAATTTTGTTGATAATTCAACTATTTCCTTAAAAATTCAACTATTTCATTAAAAATTTAACTATTTCGTTGAAAATTCATTTTCTGGTAGAAAATTTATTTATTTTTGTTGAAAATTAACCTTTTTCAGTTGAAAATTCAACTATTTCATTAATAAATCAACTATTTAGACGAAAATTCATTTTCTGGTAGAAAATTAATTTATTTTTGTGAAAAATTAATTTTTTCCAGTTGAAAATTGAACAAAAAAAGCATAGAATACATTTTCAGTTTGAAAAATTAATTTTAAAACAAAAAGCAAAGTTGAAAAAAATAGTTGAACTTTCAAACAAGAAAGATTTCAGTTAAATTTTCATCAATTTTCAACCAAACATGGAAAAGTTTAATGTTCACTCAAAAAAAGCTATTTTCAAAAAAAAAGTTTTTTCTAACAAAGTAGTCAAATTTTTGATAAAAGACATAAATTTTCAACTAAAATGATAAATTTTCTGGTTAAAAAACGAATTTTCAACAAATAAAGATATTTCAGTAAAAAAAAAAAGTTCACCCAAATTGTCGAAATTTCAAGCCACAACATTAATTTTCTGCAAATCAGTTGAATTTCCAACCTGAAAATATGAATTTTCAACAAAAAAATTCATTGTCAATAACACAGTTGCATTTTTAACAAATAAAGATGAAATTTCAAACCAAAAAGAATGGTTTTCTACCAAAAAAGACGAATTTCCATCTAAAAAAGATCAATTTTCAACAAAAAATACATAAGTTACATTTTCAATTAATAAAATTAATTTCAAGAAAAATAGACTAACGAAGAAAATATTTCAACTTTCAACCGGAAAACATGAATCTTTAACAAAAAAAATAATTTTAAACCAGAAATTTGCATTATCAACAAAAAAAATGAATTTTAAACCAATAACACTAGTTTTCTACAAAAAAAAGACGAATTTCCAACCTGAAAAAGATCAATTTTGAACAAAAAAAGCATAGAATACATTTTCAGTTAAAAAAATTAATTTCAAACCAAATAGACAAAGTCTATTGTAAATATGAAGTTTCAACCAAAAAGGATGACTTTTTGACAAAATTGTTGAATTTGCCACCAAATAATAAAATTTTTAACTAAAAATAAAATCTCCAGGAGGAAGCAACTGCTACAAACGAAATAGAAATGCAAGGAAAAAAAAGATTTTAAAAGTTCAGCTTTCGTATGATCTCAGAAGAAGCAGCAGAAAAAAATGAAAGTGCAAAAAGGCAAGAAGATCGAGGAAAGGAACGTTTTGAACCCGAAAGTGGTAAACCACTTTTTTCCCACCAAGTTACCCTATATTACTATTTCGGTCTTTCGCGCTCGAACTGTCACTGAATTGTTCTGTAACACGCCTGCTTCGTACCAAACCGTTCAGTCGTCGTGAGAAAATGCAGATGTCTCGGGTAATCGAACCTGAAGAATTTTCATGAATAAAAAAGATGCAGTGGTTTCTACCGATATATCACTACGAAATTCTCCGCAAAAAAGAAAAGGAAGTAAAGAAATAAGAGCAAAAGATTCGAAAGGTCTCCTCTTCGGAATAACGATTCGATTTCAGTTCCCAAATCTGCACTTGAATAAAGTTAGTCCTTTAAAAATTATTTAAAAAATTAAAATAAGGTTTTTGAAGAAAATACTGTCGTAACAAATTAATTTGCCAAAGAAGAGATTCAAATTTACAAAGTTTACGTTTCGGAAGAATTGAATGGCAACAATTTTTTCAGGTGTAACATTGAAACACAATTTTTTTTGCCTGACGACATCACTTTGAATTCCTAAGATTTCAAGTCGAACTATATTGCATTTCCAACAAAATAGTTGAATTTTCAACCAAAGAGGACGAATTTTCAACAACAACAAAATTAATTTTCCACCTAAGAGTTACATTAACAACCAAATGGTTAAACTTCCAAGCAAAGAAACAAGAATTAGTAACAAAACAGTTGAAATACTAATCAAATAGTTACAGTTCTAAGCCTGAAAACGAATTTTTTCGAAGACAGGCGAATTTTCGACAAAAAATTTCATTTTCAATCGAGAAAGGCGATATTTCAACCCAGAAAGATGACTGCTTTTCTACCACAAAAGATGAATTTTCAATCCCAATGATCGTATTTTGTATAAAAAAAAACATTTCAATTGAACCAAAAACATTGAATTTACAAGCCAAAAAGACGAAATTTTTAGAAGACAACTGAGTTTCAGCCGGAAAATTGAATTTCTAATTAAGAAGGACCACTTTTCAACAAAAATACGAATTTTGAACCAGTTAAATTAAACGAAAAAAACAAATTTTGAACAAAATAGTTAAATCCTGAGCAAAATAGATGAATTTTAAACCAAGAAAAATGAATTTTAAAGGGAATAGTTAAATAATCAACTGAAAAATATGATTCTTGAACTAAAAATGGAATTGTAAAATTTTTAATTTGAAAAATTAATTTTCAGCAAAAACCGAATTTTGAACTAGTAGAATTCAAGCGAAAAAAAAGAATTTGGAACCAAATACTTGAATCTTCAACCAAGCAGATGAATTTTCAACAAACAAGATTATTGTTCTAACAAACAAACAAAAAAAAAGAATTTTCCACAAAATACATGAATTTTCTACCAAATTGTTAATTTCTATACTTATGAGGGACTCATTTCATACCAAAAATGGAATAATTCGATTTTCAGAAAAAATAAGAATTCTTAAGATAATACATCGATTTTCAACAAAATTGTTGAATTTTGAGTAAAAAAATATGAATTTTCAAAAATGAAGTTAATTTTCAAACAAGCAGTTTGATTTTCTACTAAACTGATGATTTTTAAGCCAAAAGGACCAATTTTTAACAAAACAGTTCAATTTGCAACAGAAAAATATAAAGTTTTAACTAAAATGAAAATCTTGAAGAAAATTAAAAAATTAGTTTAACATTAAACCAAGTAGTTGATTTTTCAACGTGCGAAAAATTAGTTTTCAACAAAAAAAAATTTCAACTAGTTGAATTAAGCCAAAAAGAAGAATTTTCAATTAAATAGTTAATTTTCAAGTAAAAAAGATATTTTCTAAATCAAAAATGGAATGGTCAAATTTCAAGTGCAAAAAATTAGTTTTCGACCAAAAAAACGAAATTTCAACTAGTTGAATTCTGCCAAAAAGACGAATTTTAAACTGAATAGTTGAATCCTCAACCAAAAAGGTGAATTTTCAACAAAAAAGATTAATTTTCTAATAAAAAAAAAAAGGATTTTTACCAGAAAAAAAAATAATTTTCTGCCAACTAGTTGATTTCTGTACAAAGGATAAATTTTAAACCAAAAATAGAATACATCAATGAATCAATTTTTTACGAAACAGTTTAATTTTAAAGCTTAAAAGGCGAATTATCTACAAAACAGTTGAATTTCGAACCCAAAATTATGATTTTTCAACAAAAAAGTTAATTTTCTACAAAATAGTTGAATTTTCATAACAATAGCTTAATTTTTAACCAAATAGTTGGATTTTTTAACAATAATTATGCATTTTCAAAATAACGGTTACATTTTCAACCAAAGGGATGAAGTTTCAACTAAAATCATTAATCTTTACCAAAAAAATGATTTTTAACAAAAGAGTTCAACATACAACTCAAAATATGATTCTTTAACCAATAAGATTAGTTTCCTGAGAAAAAAGAATTGGTAAATTTTTAACCAAGGAGATAAATCTTCAACCAGAACAAAATTAATTTTTAACAAAGAAATTTATTGATTCATTCAGGAAAACAGAAGCCCATCAATCAGATGACCGCCATTACATATACAACCTACAACAATATAGCAACTTTGTATAAATAGTTAAATTTGCAAAAAAATAATTGATTTTCCAACAAAAAATGATGAATTTTTGACCAAACGAGAATAATTACAAAGCAAAAATATTCATCTTGGCTTTTTTTTAAAATTCAGTTCGCATTTGAGCGAAAAAACGACAAAAAGGGTACAAAATCTAAAGTATGAAACTGATTTTCAAACTTATTCAGTTATTGTTATTGAACTGCACCGCTGCAGGGTAACTCAACTTTCGCGAAATTCGCAAACTTTGTTCAAATTTATCGTTAGGTAACGTTATATTCGGTGGCCCGACCCCCTCACCCTTCAAATTAGTAATGTGATTTATGGACGGACCCTAAAAGGGGAAGTAAAAAAATGAAAAATTGGAAAATTTACCGATACGGGTATTTAGATGTAGAATTTTAGTGGTACTATAAAGCGAAACAACACAGTTTGGGATTGTTGTTAAATTACTACCGAGCCCAATGGAAATCGAATTACGAATAAAAGTCAGAACATTTCAATTCGTATTATTTGAGAGAATTTTATTGGTTTGGGTATACAAAAGCCTCTCAAATGAATCGTTATTTTTTATTTCAAATGTTGACGAGTTTCAGTGAAGCGGATCTTTTTTTAAAGCGTACGTGCACTTGATCACCTTCCTTAATTAACAATCTCTACAAAGCATCTGGTCCTGAACGCGAATCAATAAATTGGTGCGATTCAACATAAATCTTTACAAGTAAAAAATATTAATGTAACAAAGAAATTGCAGAACTGTGCTATCAGCCTGGAAATAATTTTGCAAGTAAAGAAAAAATCAGCATTTGTTAATCTAAATAACGATTTTCTACTATTTTTCCTAACAGAAGATGAAAATTAAAGAAACTGGAAATAAAATTTTTTTATTGAAGGTGATTGCCTGAACAGGAGGAAGCAAAAATGTTCCTATTCAGAAAATAACTTTATGCGCTTAAGGGAACACTCATGAGTTTACAATTTTCCTGAGTTTTATCTCAACTCAAGTTTTCAAGAAACTTTTCTAGCTTTTCATGACATTATATACGGGGTTATCGTTTCGCCATGGAAAATTCGATCAGAGTGTTTCACTGTTTTGAGAATAACCGTTTATAGCAATAGCACAACTAATGATAAAAGTTAATATCTTCTTTTAAAAATTAATTACTATAAAAGTATAAAGGATATCTCCTTAAGAACAGATGAAGCTTTATGATCTTTTTACGACCTTCTCAAGAAAGAGCTTCCCGAGGTGAGAAAAATATCAGCTGCAAGTCAACGATTTTTTTTTTATGAAATCTATCTCAAACAAAAATAATTTTTCAATAAAAAAAGTTTATTATCTATTATACGAATTTTAATTTCAGATACTAAAATGGAAACTCAACATTGAGAAAATATTAGGTTGAACTGAACAATAAAATATTTGTGTAGTTCTTGTTGTCTTATCTCCTTTTTTTCTTTCATTTGGTGTAAATATGACAAACGAATAAAGTGAAAACAACAAGTACTTCAATAAAATGGTGGTAATTATTACTGTAAATAATTTTACGCAAATTTTATTCAGAGCAATATCCCTAAAAGAGAAAAAAAATACCCCTTCTAGATGGTTTAAAATTTATATCATGCTTTTTCATACATATTAGATACTTTTGGTTATCAATGATTAAAAATAACTACGCAACATTTGAAATGTATACTAGGGATAGAAACATACCGTAACACTTTTAAAAGCTTCCCCTTGAAATTACATTTTTCTCCTTCCACAGTTTTTCACATGATTTTTCATAAGGAAAGTCCTAGGATGGGTTCAAAAATATTGTTGAAATATTTCATAAATCTTTAGATGATTGAAATAACTTCAGAAGAATTAAAACTTCCGGTTTTTGATATTATAACGATTCACAGTAAAAAAATGGTAAAGTACCGTCTTTCTGTGCAAAATGCGTAACTTTACTGGGATGTCAGGAAATGAGGAGAACTCATTAAAATGTACCTCATGGAAACTTACCTGGAAACTTACATGGAAACCCTTGGAAGGCAATAATTAACCTATGTATAGAGTGGAAAATTATATTCTTTTTTTTTGTTCAGACAAAACTTAGGCTTTTAAATATATCTGCATGGCAACCTAGAATTAGAAAACGCCTTATTAATAAGAATCACCTCTGAAAATAAAAAAGGACTATTTCTGAAGTAAAAATAGGACTTTTCTCAAATGAAATTTTGTGAGGAAATATTAAAGAAGAAAAATATTGTTTTTAGGGGTACCCGAGTAAAAAAATAGTCCCATTAAGATTGTATTGGAATCCCGGATAAGGTTCCGCTAAAGTACTAGGTCTCAGACAAATCAGTACTCATGTACCAACTTCTTTATACAATTTTTAAAAGTCCAATTATAAACAAAAGTACTAGGAAAGATCCATTTATATTTATATATATTTTAACAAGTGCTAAAAGAATTTACTTAGGATGAAAGTATCAAAAAAAGTCGCACTTCATTTAATTTTTGTTTAAAACAGAACTTTTTTAGGACAAAAGTACAAAAACAGTTCTACTTAATTTTTTCAAAAGATTTTTTCAAGACCCCAATAATATTATGAGACAAAGGTATTAGAAAACTTCTATTTCTTTTTTTCGAAATTTGTACACATGTAGACGAAATGTATGTCCAAAAAACTTACTGCTGAAATAGAACAGAAGTACCAAAAAGTTCAAAATATGTCCCGCTTCACCAGGACTTCTTTTAGGATAAAAGTATCAGAAAAGCTCCATTTTATTTTTTTCGAAATAATGTAAATTTGTTCTAAGAAAGTCCTGTTGAAACGAGACATATTCCAAACCTTTTTGGTACTTAAGTCTTATTCCAGAAGTACTTTTTTAGGATATCAATCCTATCACCACTTGAGAAAATTTCGAAAAATGAAATAGAACTTTTCAGGTACTTTTGTACTAAAAAAGTCCTGCTCAAAATAAAAATAAAATTAAGTAGATTTTGTCCTAGGAATATCCCATCAGCATTGGTGAAAATGTTTTAAAAGAGAAAATGGAAATTTTGTTGTACTTTTGCCTCATAAATTTGTTTAGGACTTGCAAAAAAAAAAATTAAAAAAAAAATTAAGCTGAAAATTTTTTGATCCCTTTGTTCTATAGAAGTCCTGTCAGCATTTTAAAACTGTTAAGAAAACTTGGTATTTAAGTACTGATCGGTATAATAGCTAGTACTTTAGTGGGTAGGATAGTACTTTAGTAGGATCTGCGATCCTGATGGGATCCCAATGGAACTTTTTGTACTCGGGTATTTTTTAAAAGATTAAGGGTAGTTTTCTATAATTTGAAGAACTGATTTTCCTCGTGAACAGATGAACGATTTTGATGAAACAATACAGATCAAAAAATTATTTGAATTAAAAAAAATGTAATGAGCTCACTTTTTGCAGACACCTACAATTGTTTTGAAGAAATACCCTTAAGTTGTCTAGTTCAACACATTTTTTCTCAAATTATTCGGAGTTTGGGCCTGATTGACTCAACTTTCAAATAATTATTTTAAAGGTGGAAAATAATTGGTGAAAGATAATAAGCGAAAAGCGCTTAGCCATAAGTTGTTGCTTATGTGACATAAAATTTTCAAAAACATTAATCTCGAAATCGTATTTTTTTGGGATGTTACAGAGGAGGAAAGAAAACTCAAAAAGTATATTTTTTTAAATCGGTTTAAACGATGTTAATGAACAAAATATAAGTCGTGAAAGCCAATGATAAAATTTCTAAGAAAAATGAGAAAAAAATGTTGACCAAAACAACAGGTGATTTTTTCTTTTAATTTTTAATTTTTTTATAACCATGACCTCCCACACTGAATAATTTGGGGGAAAAATATGTTGAGCTAGATTATCAAGTTATAAATAAAAAGTTATAATTTGCCATTAGTTCCTTGAGAAAATGTTTCTGGTCATATGCGGTTTTAGCGACTGATAATACATAATTTTTATACTTATGCAAAGCAGATTCCAGTAATTTTCAAAAAAACTTCGTTTAGTATGGGGAAAAATATGTATATATTTTTTTTCATCAAAATCAGTTCATCCTTTTAGGATAAAAATGTCTTTCTTTGTTTAAATTTCTTCCCTCCTACATAACTCCTAAAGAAATCAAATTGTAAGGTTGACAATTGCAGGATTTTTTATTCACATAGATGCCAATATATTATACCAATGCAGGCTTGACATATGCGAGATCAATTTTTACATAACTACACCCCCCCCCCACCCTATGACCTTTTAAGACAGTTCAATAAATATTTGCGAAGATGATACAAGAGGAAGCAAAAGTGACCTTTATGCAATACCTATATAGGGAAATCGGTACAATTATTGGCCACTTGAGGAATTTTTTAGGTTAAACAATTTGTAAAAACACTATAAGTGTCAAACGAAATTCTAAACACACAAATGGATAATATTTGTTATCAGCGAAGTTAACTGTTAAAAGTAGTGGATAATTTATATTTTATGAAATCAACAATAATGTCATAAAACACAATGATTGGCCATGAAGACACAGTGATTAGCATAGGCCAATAATTGCACGATTTGACACTGAAATGTGGTGAAATACAGTTATTGCTCACCTCATTGGCCACATCAGGTTATAGATTACTGACTTTGAAAGCACAGTGATTAGCCATTAAATTATATAATGATTAGCCGAGGCCAAAAACTGTTTTTAACATGATTTCCACTTATTTTTCGCAAGACGATGTAACAAACAATTAAATACATAGTCTATAAAAAGTGAATACCATTTGAAATAAATTTTTGTAACTATTAAAAAAATAATAATTTTCAACAACTGAACATTCCTAATCTCAATCTTGCCAAATACGCTGCGGAATTCTTTGCACTTCATCCTGTTTTATTAATCAGTAGTTTTATTTTAGAGTATTCTTACATATGAACATATTTAAAAGAGGTGGCCAACCATTAGGGGATGGTCAACCAATATACCGATTGTACTATATTTTGCGAATGTAATACAGATACCTTTCACGGTATACTTGCTATCTTTCCATCGACTTTTATGTTTAGAAGATGGATTCGAAATATGCAAATACAGTAAAATAGAACAGAGAACTATTCATAGACTATCGGAGGGGTAAATAGGGGAAGGGGGCCACTTCCATGAAAAGTTTAAAAATTCAGAATGTAAGCCATCGCAAGAGATATGCAGATGAGCGCACTTCGTTTACGGCCGGTAAAACTGAGGGGAGAATGCGAGGAAACTGTTTCTTCCGCTTGCTTTCTCCACCCCTTTCATCTCGTTCGGAAGTTCCCTTCAACGACCCTCGAGTTTTATACGTGAAAACAAATTTTCTTCGCTACTTTGCTGAAGAATTCTTCATAGTAGGGAGTCATTCAAGTTTCCGCATTTTTTTTAAAGAATTGATACGGAACGTGGATACAATTTTGCAATTTTATTATAAATTATGTTTTTTCAGCCCTTGTACAAATCTAAATATGTAAGAATAGTGCATTTGTTCTTTGAGTCTATGAATTTGGATGATTATTCTAACTGAATAATTATTTTTAAAATTTTTTATTTTATCTTCCTACGCTTAAGATTCAGTGCATACTTAACGTATTAATATTTTGAATAAAATATATTTTTCAGGTCAGTAGAAACCCTGTAAATACAGTGGAAATAAGGAGGTGATACTACTGCATTTTCAACATGAGAGATGATTTTGTAACCAAACGGTTGAGTTTTCAACTGAAAAAATAAATTTTATCCAGAAAAAAGACGAATTAAAAAAAATGAATTTTCAACAAAATATATGAATTTTCAATCAAATAGCTGAATTTGCAACTATAAAAGATAAATTTTCAACCGAAAATAGAACAGCTGAATTTTCAGGTAAAAACATTAACTTTGAGCCGAAATTAAATACGCATTTTTTACGAAATAGTTAAATTTTCAACCAAAGTGATGAATTTAAAAAAAATCATGAATCTCCGTCTGGAAAAGTTGAACTTTGTACAACAAAAAAATGAATTTTTAACTGAAATGATAAATCTTTAACTGACTTAGTTGAATTTTCAACAGAAAAGATACATTTTTAACGATCAAAATTAATTTTCTATGAAAAAAGATGAATTTTCTACTAAAAATATCAATTTTCAACCAAGAAGATTAATTTTTTGCCAAAAATATAAATTTTTATTCAAATTCACGAATTTCCAACTAAAAAGGAACAACATTCAACGAAGAAGATTAATTTTCTACCAAAAAATATTAATTTTTAACTGAATACGTGAATTTTCAACTGAAAAACATAAATCTTCAACCAAAACTTGAATAGTTACATTATCAGTTAGAAAAATTAATTTTTAATCTAAGAGATTAATTTTTAACTAAAATAATGGAATATTAAACAGGATTAGTTAAATTTTCAGGTGAATAAATTAATCTTTGACAAAATAGTTCAGTTTTTGACCAAAGAAATGAATTTTCAACTAAAATTATGAATCTTTAACTGACTTAGTTGGATTTTCAACAGAAAATATAAACTTTTAACCAAGAAGATAAATTTTCTACGAAAAAGATCAATTTTTAACTAAGATGATTAATTTTTTACCAAAAACATGAATTATTAATTATATTTATGAATTTGCAACTAAAAAGGAACAATATTTAATCCAGAAGATTATTTTTTAACAAAGAAATATGAATTTTCAACCGAATATGTGAATTTTCAACTGAGAAAGAGAAATCTTCAACCAAAACTTTAATAGTTACATTATCAGTTAGGAAAATTAATTTTTAATCTGAGAGATCAATTTTCAACTAAAATAATGTAATATTTAAACAGGATTTGTTAAATTTTCAGTTGAAAAAATTAATCTTCAATAAAATAGTTCAGTTTTTTACCAAAGAAATGAATTTTCAACTAAAATGATGAATCTTGAAACAAAAAAATGCATTTTCAAGAAAATACTTCAAATTTCAAGCAAGTAATTAAATGCTGAATCAGAAGATTTTAATTTTCATTTAAAAACAGTTAAATTCAACCAAAAAGTATAAATTCTTAACGAAAAATGTAATAATTGATATATCAACCTACAGATTTGAATTTAAATTAAAATAATGGTGAAATTCTACCATAGAAGTCAGATTTCCAACAAAATAGTTTAATCCTCCACTGAAATAGATTGATTATCAACCGAACAGCTGAATTTTTAACAAAAAAGATGCATTCTCGACAAAAATAGTTGAATTTTCAATCAAGAAGATTAACTTTCTACCAAAAAAGACGAATTTTGCAAGAAAGTACATGTGTTTTCTACTAAAATGATGGAATATTCAACTGGGTTAATAAATTTTCAATGAAAGAAATTAATTCAACCAACAACAACAAAAAAACTAATTTTCAATAAGATAGTAAAATTTTCAAATGGGATTGTTAAATTTTCAACTAAAAAAGGTGAATTCTCAGCAAAAAATGTAATAGTTAATATTTTCAACAAGATTTGAATTTTCAACTAAAAAAGATTAATGTTCATCAGAAAATAGACTAGTTGAATATTCAGTTAAAAAAATTAATTGAAAATGAAAAAATCGAAAAAATATGTCTGGCCATATGCGGATTTAGATACTGAGAATGTATACCTTTTACATGTATGTAAAACAGATTCTAGTCATGGTCATAAAAACTGTATACAAAATATTTAAAAAGAATCATATGATAAAAATCAAATAAATTACTTTTTAGTTTATTTTGAACTGAATTTGCAGTATAGAAAGCTCTTCGAGGAAGCAGTAAAGGTACAGAATATTATTTAAAGTGGCGTAAAATGTTGATAGTTTTGTGAAATCTATATTTTTATATAGCAGAAGTACTTTTTTATTCTCTATAATAACTATTTACCATAAATGTGCAACGTGAAGAAATCACAAATTTGATAGGAAAAGAAAAGTTCCATTAATTAAGACTGATGACGTGATTTTCTCCATAATTAAAATTCTTTATTCTGATGTAACATGTTTTAATATTCAAGAGCTCTGAAAAAGTTAATTATATTTTTTGAGCAACCTTCATTTTCAGCATTGAATTTTAAACTAAAAAAGATTAATGTTCATCAAAAAATAGAATAGTTGAATTTTCAGTTCAAAAAATTAATTTTCAATCAGAAAAAAAAATTAAAATAAATAGTTAAATCCAGTAATATAAAGCAAACGTTACAAAAGATCAAACATTGATATTTAATTTTATATTACAATTTTAAAAAAATGTAAGCACGCCCTCGAAAAATTCGAACAATTCCAGGTTTTCCAAGTGAGTCGACACCCCGAAAAACTTCCATGGATATAGAATAAGGGAAACAAAGGAATAGAGAGAATAAAAAAATGAAATAAAAATAGAAAAGAGTGAAGAAAAATCAAAGAGAGAAAAAAAATCCCTCAGGAGCGTACGGGAGGCTCTTTCTAGGGACTAGGACACTTAAATGGAAGGTAGTGCAGGGACACTCCAGTTATAAAAGGAACTTGGACCGGTCGGGATAGAGGATTCAAAATTATGATGTTCCCGCCCCCGTTAAAACTCTGACACGATTCTTGGCACGTTTACCCTCTCTCACCTTTCTAGTTTCTTGTACCCTCCTTTCCTAGATTCACCCCTACACCACTATTCTGGTTTCTTACTTCTGTTCTATCATGCCTTTCACCTTTTTCTTTTTTTTATCCACTATTTTTCTTCCCTTCTCGAATTTTCTTCGAAACAATTGCTACGGGGGTCGTATTCTGGGAGAATTCGAGATTTTCTCAGATGGACGAAACTGAAGTACTTTCAAATTCTTCGGTTGGCTCGAAACTGCAGAACCCTTTCACACCAAATTGCAAATTTTGTTCTTTTTTGTGATGGAATGAGATTTAAACATTTTATTGGGTACAAATTTTGTACTGACTTTCCCTGACCGTACTAAATTTTTCTTTCAGGTATAAAAACAACCTTACACCTAGGAGTTTAAGAGTGTGATTGAAAAAAACGTTTCTTTGTGCATTTATTTTGATCACTTTTAGTGACAAAATTCATAAAGAATTGTATAAGGGGCCATCTACAAATTACGTAAGCCATACGTAAAATACATGAACATTGAACCATATAGTTGAGTTTTTATCTCAAAAAGATAAACTCTAAGCCTACAATGGAAAAATTAAATTTTCAGTTAAAAAAATTAATTTTGAATCAGGAAAAAAGGAATTTTCTACAAAATAGTTAAGTTTTCAACCAAAGTGATGAATCTTCCACAAAAAATGAATTCTCAATAGTTGAGTTTTGTACCAAAAAATATTACATTTTCAGTCTAAAAAGCTAATTTTTCATTTAGAAAAAACTAATTTTGAACAAAATAGTTGAATTTTTAACCATAAAATGAATTTATAACAACGACAAAATATTACTTCTCAATATAATAGTTTTATTTTCAACCAAGAATATTAAACTTCCATACAAAAATATCTATTTTCAAAAAAAAAAAATAGTTAAAATTTTAGAAAAATGAATTTTTAAGAACAACAAAAAAACATGAATCTTCAACAAAGTAGTTGAATTTCAACCAAAGAAATGAATTCTCAACCAAATAGATAAAGGTTCAACAAGTTGGATTACTTTTCTACTAAAATTACGAATTTTCAACAAAATAGTTGAATTTTCACCTAAAACAGATAAGTTTTCAACTTAAAATAGAATAGTTAAATTTGCTGTTGAAAAATTATTTTTTAACCAAATAGAATGAATTTCCAACAAAATACTTAAATTTGCCGAAGAACAGACAAATTTTCAATCAAGAAGATTAAATTTCTATCAAAAAAGATAAATTTCCGACAAAAAATGGAATAGTTTAATTTTCAGTTGAAAAATTAATTTTCAACCAAAGAAATACATTTTTAACCAAACAAATAAATTTTCATCTGAAGAAGATAAAATTTTCATCCAACATGGAATATTTCAATTGAAAGTTGATTAAACTAATTTTCAGAAAAAAAACAATGTTCAACAAAAGTTGTTTCAAGTATGAATTACAAAGGCTAAATTAATTGATTGAAAGAATCTGTCTGATCATATGCGGCTTAATCTACTGCGAATATATACTTTTTATATGTATGTAAAACAGATTCCAGTCATTTTCCTAAAAGCTGTACACAAAATATTTAAAAAAACATATAATAAAAATCGAATGAATTACTTTTTAGTTTACTTTGAACAGATTTCGCAATATAGAAAGCTCTTCAAGGATGTAGTATAGCCACAGAATATGATGAAAAGTGGTATAAAATGTTGAGAGTTTTGTGAAATCAATAGTTTTTCATAGCTAAAGGACTTTTTTTATTGTCTATAACAACTATTTACCATAAATGTGCAACGTAAAGAAATCACAAATTTCATAGAAAAAGAAAAGTTTCATTAATTAAAACTGTAGACGTGATTTTCTCCAAAATTAAAATTCCTTACTCTGATGTAACATTTTCTAATATTCAAGAGCTTTGAAAAAGTTAATTATATTTTTTGAGCAACTTTCACAAAATTCTTACATGAATAAAGGGACATAAGTCTACTAAGTAATGAACAAACAAGAACGGAAAAACTGCAGTTAATCCTGAAAGTAATTAAATAACTCATTTAATTATCGTTTTCCAGTGCCAGGTTGAAAGAGTTTAACAAATAAGATAAAAGAATAATAAGGCACACTATAAATGGCATTGCCTCCTGGGCACATAAAACACTAGACAGACTTATAAGTCACTATATTCGTCTCAAGAGTCTCTCTCGCCATTTCAGCTTGGCCACTTGAAATGGATAAAATACAAAATACAAAAAAAAACTTTTTATGAGAATTAGTTTTCAATATTCTTTTAAAAAGTTCCGGAACTAGAAATTATCATTAACATGGTATAAATATTAACAAATACAAACACCCACACCAACCATTTAGTTCAAAATTTTGTCTTCGAATTCATTTGATAAACGACTGCAATAAAATACAAAACATACAAATTTAATATTTTAACAGACTTCACAGTTCAAAATATTCTGAAAACAGGGAAAATAGGGTGATTCATTGAATTATTGAAAGAAAACAATATTCAGCTTAATATGCAAGTCTTAAGATTTCAAGTCGAAATATGTTTCACTTTCAAGAATATAGTTGAATTTTCAACAAAACAGATTCATTTTTTACCAAAACAAGATGAATTTTTAATGAATGAGTTGAGTTTTCAAGCTAAAAAGTCGAAAATTTCAAAAGAAAGTTGACTTTTACGCTTAAAAATATAAATTTTCTCTCAGAAAAGAAGACTTTTTAACCAAACAGTAGAATTTTCAACAAACAAAAAAATTAATTTTAGACCAAACAGGTGCATCTATAACCAAATGGTCAAATTTAAAAAAACATTTAACTTTAGCCACAAACAGTTGCATTTTTAAACAAATAATTAAATCTTTAAAACTAACGAGAGGAATTTTGTAGAAGATAGTTGAATTGTCAAACAAAACAAAACAAATTCATCATGAACAAAACAGTTGCATCAACAAACAAATAATTGAACTTTAAAGAAAGAAAATGAATTTTCAATTAAACATATAAATGTTTGACCAAAAAAAGATGGCTTCTCAACAAAATAGTTGAATTTCTGTCAAAATAATAAAAATTTCAACCAAAAAGTTGAGTTTAAAATGTGAATTGTGAATCTTAAAAGAAGTGAATTTTTAATACTCAGCGGAAAATATAACAGCTGTTATTCCAACCAAAAAAGATTTTCATTTGAAATAAAAACCAGTCAACTCAAACCAAAAATAAAAAAAATAAATTCTCAGAAAAAAAAGTAAAAGCTGATATTTTAACCAAAAAATATTATAATTTTACATTAGAAACGGTTAAATTTATTCAATAAGAAAAATTTTCAACGAAATAGCTGAATCCTCAACCAAAACAGATTTTATGTTTAATTTTTATTTAATTTTTAACTGAAAAGTAGAACTTTCAAAAAGAAACATATATTTCTGCTAAAAGATATTAATTTTCAATGCAAGAAGATTTTTAATTCTAGAAAGAGAAAAAGAGTGAACCAAATTATTGAATTTTCAAGTCAAAAAGGAGAATTCTCTAAAAAAGAAGTTTAATTTTCTATCCTCAAATATGAACCTTCAACAAAAAAGTTAATTTATAACCAAAAAGTTATTTTTTAGCAAAATATTTAAATTTCAACCAGAAAGATGGATCGTCAACTAATAAAATGAATTTTTTAACAAAGTAGATTAAGTTTGAACCAAGTAGTTGAATTTTCAATCAAGAAGATTAATTTTTTACCAAAAAAGATGAATTTACAACAATTTGTAACCAAAGAGGGAATATTTAAATGGTCAATTGAGAAAATTTGTTTAAAAAATCGATTAATAAGGTAAATATTGAACAAATAAAATAAATGTTGAATGTAGTAGATCAATTTCCAACCAAGCAGTTGAATTTTCAACCAAAAAAGATGAATTCTCAATGAAAAATGTAATAATTGAATTTTCAACTGAGAACGATCAATTTTCAGCCAACAATGGATTGATTTAATTCTGAGTTAGGAAAATTAAATTTAAAATGGAAAAAAAGAGTTTTTTAACAAACAAACAAATTTAAATCTAAAAACCAAATAGTAGAACTTTTAACCAAAAGCGATGAATTCTAAACCAAAAATATGATGGTAGAATTTTTAATTATGATTAAGTTATTGTTAGCCATTATTATTATTATCCATTATTTTACCTTTCAACAAAAAATGGTTAAATTTTCTTATTGGGCTCAATTAATTTAGTACGCAATTAAGCGAAAAGCATGAAAAGGGGAAAGTATCTTCAAAGCAAGCCAAACAGGGGAATTCTTTGAGAAATAAAATCCCTAACTTTCATTTTTCCAAGCATTTCAAAAAATTGTTATTCATATTTATGTTATCCACTGGAGGCGTGACGTAGTTTTTGAACGGTCCCTCATTTTATTGCTTCTGAGACTGTAATTTTTAAATCAAAAATCAAAAGCAGAATACTGTGATTAAAGTCTATAAAAATTGTACTTGATTCTAAAAGCAGAATCGTCAGTATCGAACCGTTAAAGGTGCTTTGATCTCTTATCTTTATATTTCTGCACTGGTATCGCTCAAGAGCAATGAGGACTGTGGATGAAAAATCAGAACCATCTGGAACTATCTTTGCGATATTTTCCGCATTCGCTCTCTCAGAAATCAGAACGCTTTGACTTTTGCGCCTGATTCTCGAGAGTTATCCTTTTCGCCCTTGTGCTCCATCAGACAGCTTTAACTTTTCTACTCATATCTATTTGCAGATAGCGAAACAATTCTGGAACGAGAAATTCATGCTATACTTTTATCTTTAGAGAAGACTAAAATTCTGCAAAATCCCGAACAACACTTTGTTTGAAGAAATTCAGAGATTGATTGTGAATAGGGGAAAAAAATCTGTTAAATCAGGCAGTACAGAAAAAATCCGGCTATTCGTACCGAAATTTCGGTATACATAGCTATGGCCTTTAAGTAAAATTAAGGTAGGTACCACAATTAATTCAATGTAAAATACTTAAGATTTCATGTGAAGAGATATTACATTTTCAAAAAAATAGTTGAATTTTCAAACAAAAAAGATGAATTTTCTACCAAAGGAGATGAATTTTCAAAAAAAGGTTTGAGTTTTCAAGTTGAAAAATCTAATTGTATAGAAAACAGTTGACTTTTGAACTCGAAAATATGAATTTTCAACCCAGAAATATAATTTATCAACCAAATAGTTAAATTTTCAACTGAGAAAAAAAATTAATTTATCACAATTTAATTTAATTTTAATTTAAAAAGAGACGAATTTTAAAACTAATATTTTAATTTTTAACCTTCAGAGATGAATTATGAACCACATTGTTAATTTAAAAAATTTTCAAACAAAAAGAATTAACTGCAACCACAAAAAGTTGCATTTTTAGTCAAATAGTTGAATCACCAAGCCAAGAGGGCAAATTTTTTAGAACGCAGTTGAATTTTCAGTCTAAGAAAGATGAATTTTTAATCCAGAAAGACGAATTTCAACAAAGTGGTGGAATTAAAAAAAAAATGTTTAAGCAAAACAATAGAATCTTAAACTAAATAATTAAATTTTCAACATTTAGTTAAATTTTCGTGCCACAAAAATCAATTTTCAACTGAATAGTTGAATATTAATGTTAAAAAATTAATTATCAACCGAACAGTTGCTTTTACAACCAAAAAGTTGAATTTTAAAACTACAAAGTTGAATTTTAAACCAAATGGTCGAATTTTCGAACAAGAAGGATCGAACTTTAATCAACAACAGTTTAACTTTCAACAAAATTGTTTCATTTCCAAGCCAAAATGGCGAACTTTTTGAAGGAAATTTGAATTTTCAATCTAAAAGAATGAATTTTCTTTCCAAAAAGACCAATTTTCAACAAAGGAGTTAAATTTTCAACTAGTTAAGTAAATTTTCAACAAACTAGTTGCTATTTCAAACAAACAAGATAATTTTTAAATGAAAAATAAAATGTTTGATATTTTAATCGAAAAAAGATTTGAATTTTAAAATAAAAACCGTCGAATTGAACCGAAGTTTGAGCGCGCCTAGGGTGCGCGACTTTTGGTTCTCTCGCTTCGCGCTTGATAATATATTTATCTTGCGCTTCGCGCTCGATGATGTATTTACCTCGCGCTACGCGCTCAGTCTTTGCATTTCCCCCACATTTGCGCCCAGCCCTTGTAAAATTAAAGGTCAAATAATCGACAACTTTAATTTGGTCATTATGAATTCTCTTTTGTTAAAGCTCCTTTGGCTTTAATGAACACATTCTCATTTTTCCAAAATCTGAACTTTTCTACATTCTGTTCAACACTATTATAACTATTTGTTATTATTGTATCGTTTTCCAAAAAATGAAAATTTTTTAATGTTGTTTTTCACGATTAAAACAAAAACTAAGCGTCCTATCGAAAAATTGTTAAGGAAAAATTGGTAGCTGTCTTTTGAATGAGCAACTTCTGTGTGTTAATTTTTTTCATAGCTTGTGTCGTTTGTACAAAATTTCCATTTTTTTATTTTTAATGTTGTCTTTCAAGAATAAAACAAAAACTACGCATCCCATCAAAAAGTGATTAATAACAAATTTGCAGATCTTTTTGAGTGCACGATTTTTGTATTCATATTTTTTTTGTATTTTGCATAGTTACACCGCAAAATGGAATTTTTCATTTTTCATTATTTTTTGTGGGGACAAAATTTGAATTATCGATTTTTCGGAGAAATTTAAAAAGTTGTTGTGATAATCTTGTAGGGCTTTCAAAACGAATATTTTTCTCTCCTTGAATTCTTTTCATATCGTGCGTTGTTTGGCTTGAAAAGTTAATTTTCGTTCGTTTTTTTGGATTTTGAAAATGCTATAACTCTGATAATTTTATTTTTATCGAAAAATGCCATCGGATAACTTGTTTGTCTTTTTCAGTTCCACTCATAACCGTGTATAGAATTTTAAAATCTAAAAAAAAGTGTTTTCAAACATTTTAAAAATGTGCTCACTTTGCGAATTTTCATCAAAAATAGCTGGTTAACGAACTCGTTCTTCCTTTTCAAGCCTTCCAAAAGTGTGTCAAAGTTCCATACAATCGAATCAATCTGACAGACAGACAGACAGACAGACACCTTCGTAAAAATCGTTTTTTCTGACTCAGAGGACCTCAAAACGTCGATCTTTGATTGAATCTGCGAAAGTCATTGTTCACATTACACCAATACCTTCTCATTATGATGAGAATGTAAAAACAGTTGAACTTAGCCAAAAAAGATAAATTTTCAACCAAATAGTTGAATCCCTAACCTTAACAGATTAATTCTTAAGCTTAAAGTGGTATTTTCGACCACAAAAGATCAAATTTCTACCAAAAAAGATAAATTTTCAAACCAAAAAGACAAATTTTAACGAAAGAGTTGACTTTTTATCCAGAAAAGATTTTTCAGTCAAGGGAGACCAAAAATTTCAACGAAGTGTTGAATTTTTAAACCAAAAAGGAAATTTCTCCAGAAAATAATTAAATCTTCAACTAAAAAGTTAACTTTGAACCAAATAATTGAGTTTTCTACGAAAATGATAAACTGTTTACCCAAAAAGACAAATTTTCAACAAACAGTTGAGTTTTTAAGCCAAATGGTTGAATTTTGAACCAAAAAATATTAATTTCAAACCAGAAATAAATTAATCTGAAAAAATTTATTTCCAATCAAGAAGAAACAAATGCTCAACAAAATAGTTAAATTGCCAACCAAAGAAATTGATTTTCAATTAATAAAATGAATTTTTTACAAAGCAGTTCAAGATTTAACCAAGCAGTTGCATTTTCAATCAACTTTTTATTGAATTATAGAATTTTCAACTAAGAAAACTAATTTTTAGCGAAATAGTTAAATCTTCAACCAAATAGTAGAATTTTTAAGCAAAAGATATAAATTCTGAACCAAAAATATAATGCTAGACTTTCGAATTATGAAGAATTAACTTGCAATGAAAAGTAGTTGGATTTTATGATTGGGTTCTATTAATTCAGTTCGCATTTCAGCGAAAAAACGAGAAAAAGGGGAGGTTTTACGAAATCGGAGAAAAAAAGGAATTCTTTAAAAAAGTGTAAATAGGGGAAAGAGTGTGAATCTGTATATAGATGCTTTACTTGTAAAATAAAATCACTAATTTCCATTTTTTTAAGCATTTCAAAATTTTGTTATTCACACTTATATTTTACATGTGTGATGTCATATTCTGCGTTAACCCCCCCCCCCACAATATGCAACATTTTCGGCAAAAACAGAAAATACATTTAAAACCGGTAGGTAGTTTATTTAAGTTTGTTTAGTATCTTGTTTTAGGGAGAAATGATTTAATTAACACATTTTGAATTTGTTTTGCAAAAGAATATTTGGCAGTAGATTTATTTCCCGAACCAGTAATTGGAAAAACAGGCACTCGAGTAAATTGATATGCTTGAATGAAACCCCGATAATTGAAGTTCTGTCAAAACCATTATTAATGCTGATTGAAGAAATCCGGCAAGTGAACCTACAAAATAATGAATGGAATTTCTGCAAGAATTAGCTATGTAGAGCATAATTGAGTACAAGAGAGTAATGACAGAAGTTCGAACTTGCTAAAAGTCTAGCAGGGACAGAAAGTGGACTAATAGAGTTAAAGAAAATCAACGTCAGACAGCTCAGTGTCGCCGAAGGATGCCCGCGACTGAGCAGTACGAGTTACGTAATCGAAATCAAATAAACATTAATTTTTAACTAAAAACTTAAATAATCATTCATTTCGATCGACTCATTTCGATGGAAATTAATTACAAAGATAATGTCAATATTTTAAGGAAACACATTTCCACGAATTTAATGGACAACATTTATTACTTGAAACTAAATGTATTTTGCAAAAATCCCTAAAAAAATAAACGTTCAATCTTCATCAGTTACTTCATATTTCAAAAAATGTCTCGTTCTGAAACATCAAGGGAATTGAAATACTGCATTCTCTAGTTCTGCCTCTGATTCATACATTTGATCATGCAATTTTTTAATTTATACTCTCTGCACCTACTAAATCTGATTCAAAAATCAAATAAAAATATCTGTATTTTATTTTTAGCAGTTTCTAATTATATTTCTGATTATATTGCTCCCTCCTTATTCTTTAGTGCTTACGAAAAAAAACAGGTCATTAATTTTGGTCGTAGGTCCTTAAAAATATTTTAGACGGTGATATTCATCAAATCAATAAAAACTCTTGTAACAAAAGGACTCACCATCCTAATCTGAACATCAAAAAATGAAAACTTTTGGCGGTCCGGATTTTAAACTGTTTAGTCCGAAATCAAAAAGTACATTGGAAAATGACCTTTATTTTTTAAGCAAAATTTTCAGTTGTCCAACATAATATTTTGAAGATAGTAAAACCGATCATCAATATTTATTTGGACTATTCATCTTTAAATTATAAATTATCAATAATTTTATTTTATTAATTGCAGGTTTCACAGACTTTCTCCTATTCACCTCTTCACCCCTTTTTCTTGTTTCTCCACTTAAATGTGAACTGAATTAATAGAGCCCAAAAATAAAATGCAACTTTTTTTTATTAGGCTATTTCTTCTTGGTTAAAACATTCAACTGTTATATTTTTGGTTGAGGATTTATCTTTCATAATTAAAAATCTTATTATTTGGTTGAAAATTTAATTATTATGATCGAAATTCAACAATTTTGTTAAAACCTCATTCTTTTTGGTTAAAAAATCAAATAATTGATTAAAAATCCTTCTTTTTGGGTTTAATATTCAATTACTTGGTAGAAAAATTAAATATTAGGTTCAAAATTAACTTTTTTGTTCAAAATTCAAACAATTGTTGGGAAGTTCTCCTGTTTTGTAGGAAATTAACAATTCGGTTGAAATTTTGTTTCCTTCTGGACTAAAAAATCTTGGTTGAAAATTCTACTCTTTTGGTAGAAATTGAATCTTTTTTGTTTCAAAATGAAACTGTTTGGAAATTGATCTGTTTTAGTTGATTCAACTATTTTGTTTAAAAATCGTCCACTTTAGTTAAATTCTACTGTTTTTGACTTAAGATTAAAATATTTTTTTGCTCGAAATATCAAATATTACATTTTTCATTTAAAAATATTTTTTTTTTCGTTGAAAAGGCAAGTATTTCATTATTGGTACAAATTTCTATTTTTTAGTATGATATTCTAATGCTTGGTTGAACATTGAAGTATTTCGTTGACAAATTATATTTCCTTTGGTTAAAAATCATTGTTTTTGGTAATTTAAATACTCCAATTTGGACTGAACATTCATCTTTTTTAGTTTAAAATTCAACAACTTGTTTTAAATGTGAACTACTTTGTTCAAGAATAATTTTTTTGGTCGATGATTCATCATTTTGGTTGAAAATTTATCTATTTTTGGTTGACAGCTCAAACAACTCGGCTAAAAGTTGAACTACTTTATTAAAAATTAATTTTTTTGGTTGAAGATTCAACTCTTTGGTTAAAAATGCAACTGCCTGATAAAAAGTAATGTTTTTTCGTTGAGGATTTTACTATTTTGTTGAAGATTTGTGGTTTTTTCTGTTGAAAATCCATTTTTTGCAGTAAAAATTTACCTACTCGATTGTTAGTTTGAAAATAATATTTTTTAGTTAAAAATTCGATTATTTGCTTGGAAATTGATGTATTTTGTTGAAAGTACAATATTTTTTTTATAAGAAATGTTAGAAATGTCACGTTAGTTAAAACAAAAAGAAGGTTGAAAACGATGTAAAGCTTAACTGAATGAACTTTTCTATGAGCTAGATGATTAATCAGTTAAACGTAGAAATGATTTAAATTGTTTGAAATTGTAACTGGTCAAGCACGAAGCACTGATTGTAACGAACGTTCTTTAAAATTACTAAATTTTGTAAATGAAAGCATTTTTTTAATAAGACTTTGCAGTCCTACATTTTATTTTGCTAAACACGATCTATGAACATTATTGTTATATAAAAAAAATGTTTTTCAGGATTCGTAACAATTTTTTACATATGTATTACGAAAGATTCAGCATCATGAGTATTTAAATTTGATAAAAAAAAAATGTCTTAGAAACAAATAGATAACGCATATTCTTTCCTTTTTCTGATAAAAATTTGATTAGGAACTACACATATCAAAATATCTAGTAACAGCTCTTAGAAATGGCTTCAAAAATGCAAAAAAGTTTGTTTATTCGTGAATATAATTGATAAAAAAGCTTGTGAAACATTCCAAGTGATCGTGATTTAATTAAACTACTTGAGAACTAGGTCGAACGATGAATACCGATATCGAATGCCGAAAATTGCATGCATCTGATGAAACATCCCCATCTCTAAAACTAATCAAAGTCTCTTGCAATAAAATTCCAGACTCTAATTAAAATATTCTCAGAACTCTTCATGGTTTCATTGAAAAGGTTTCACATAAGCCGCGCAGTTTGATAGCTACATTGTATCACATACTTTGATCATATCCTCAAAGGAATTGAGAAGCACTACATTGAATGAAATCAATACCTCTAGGGAAATTATTGATAACAGCATTAATTAAATATAACGAGGAGAATCTAAAAAAGCTCATAAAACCTGTCTGTCATCAAAGAAAATCCATCAAAAATTAAAGAAGCAAAAAATCACACCTATAATCTTCAAACATGAACTCAATTTAAAATCCAATATACCGGAGAAAAGTCGTATTTTGCTTTCCCATATCTAATTATTTTTATAAAGTTTTTATTTTTCATCAGTGAAAGTGTACATATGGATTAAAAAAAAAAAAATCCCTTACAGGAATTGGGCGCGAGCTGCAATTGTAACGTGTCATTCACGAATCGACAGCTGCCATTCACAAAAGTCGTCTATTCTGAACGATGGTTTGCGGATAAGGGATTATTTTTTATAGAGCAAATGTCTCGGAAGAAAAATGTTTGACAAAAAAAGAATTGCTTGAAACGTAAATTTGAATACGAGAGTGTTTTCTATATGTAGAAAAATTGAGAGGGAACTTTAATATCGAAAAGTACAGATTGAATGCGAGAGACCAATTAAAAATTCTACAAAAAAGTTTGCATGATTTACCATCACGGTTTACAATTAGAGAAATAATGGAAAATAAATTGGATTCCGAAAACTTTGTCAACTTGTGTATGTTTATACATTTAAAATAAATGTGAAAATAATAAAGTTATAATGAAAACTGAACATATTACTCAAAGAACGTGATGTGTCTGACTATATGTGGATATATCTACTAATAATATGTGTATGATTATAATTGCAGCAGTTTTAATAGATGTGACAATATTGAGAAAATATGGAATTATTTTCAAACGTATACAAAACTGGAACTTTTTAATTACTTGATATTAATTGACGACCATTTCATGAGTTTGCTGGACGATATCATTTTATATCAATTAACTGTTACTTTTTGTAGACAAGAATATAATATTTTTTGAAATTTTCCTGTGGAATTATTTCTCATAAATTCAGTTTATCGTGTATACATAAGATATTATTTACAACACCATAAAATAAATTATTTTTCTTTTCTTGGCATTTTGTGACACATCTGTGAGTTTATACCTTGGTGAGTCGTTACTGGCAAAATGAAGAGATACGAGGGAGTAAAACTTATCTCCACGTCACCCATGTTATAAAAAATCAGTGGCAAAAGGCAGTAAAATATTTGTAAGAAAATGCTGCTGTTTACGCAAATTTGTCTCAAAAACAGAAAGTTTAAAAAAAGATTATTACTAAACTATTAAATTCCAAAGGATTCAATTTTAGCCCAAAATTGATGTACAACGCAAATCTTATAAAAAGAAACGAGAAACAGATTCCTCTTTAAAAAGAGAAAAGGCGATGCAAATTCACTTCAAAATACTTTTTTAAACATATTTCCATGAACAGGAAAAACTGTCGTTAGGCACTGCTTCGCTCGATACGATACTGGCAGAACACGTGTTGTACACTACACTTCAGGACCAACCAATAAAAAACTATTCATCACTCCCTTTCCAAAAATGTATCCTTTTTAATTCACTGAATCACTCAAATTAATCCCGAAGTTTTTAAAATTTAAAACTGAACTCTGAAACTCACAAAAGGAGCGAGAGAAGCAAGACGTCTTCCCAAATCGTATCATTTTTAAATATATTTTTAAATGCATTTTTATTATTAACTGTCAACAATATTTAACACTTTTTTTTCTTTCGCCGTCTGCCTTGATCGTTTCGGCTGACGGCGGGTGTCAGCCGACGTCGAGGCGCGTCTCATAAACAAGCCCGGTCGGCATTTGGAAGCGCGCGCCTAGTTTTGAGAGGAGCCCGAATTAGGCTACAGGTGCTGCCGCCTCGCGGACAGCAGATGAACTAACCGAAGCGCAACCCTCCGAAGCAATGTCGCGCAACCCCAGTCGCGTCGCGACGCGCTTCTGGTGGGGGTCGAAATCTACCCTCTCTCGACTCTGCTCACTCGGCTAAATAAATACCGAATAAATAGCCCCTACCCCTTGCCCCTAACAACCCCTACTTTTGGCTAATGCCCGACACTGGAGAGAGTGACGACTTCGTTCCGTCTGAAGAGGTTCCTCCTACCAGACCTTGATTTTCCGTTAGACTCTAACTAATTATTCAGAAGGTTTTTTATCAATTTTGTGATTTGGATGAGGAAGCGTTCATTAAATACGTAAGGCTTTTATTCTGTAGAAATCGATTGAAATCCTTGACATTCCGCGAAATATTTAGAAATCTTACGAGACTCTCTCGGTAAAGAAAAGAGTAATTGGGGGTGAGGGGTATAGATTTTTAGATTGACCTAGAATTCCCGTGTTGTTTATTTAAATAACACGTTCGTTCCGCATCACTGCTCTGACCCAGGTCCCCAGTCAATCTCTCAAGCGAACACCCCAAGAGAAAAGCTTCACAAAGTCATGACTTTGTTGATATGTCTTAAAATCCAATAAAATCCTTTGAAATCTCTCTAAATCCCATCCAATTTTCGAAATCTCATTGAATTTTCCGGATACCCTTTAAAATCCGTGGAAATCCCTTAAAATCTCTAAAAATTGGTTAAAATACTTAAAATTCCGTAAAACATTTCCAAATCTCAAGAGATTCTTTAAAACATCTTAAATCCCTTTATAATTCACTTAAATCTTTCAAATCCGTGGGAAAATCTGCTAAAATCTTGAAATTCCTTCAGATATATTAAAAAATTTTTAAACACATTGTAATTCCTCGAACTATTTTTAGAACTATCTTTAGAACCTTATAATGTCCAGAAATACGTTGAAATTACACTAAATCTTTTAAAATATCACGAAATTCTTTCAAATCCCGTGAAGTCATGGAAACCCCTTTTATCCCCTAATATCTAATAAAATCCTTTGATATTTTTGAAAACGTCTTTTAATCCAATCAAATTTTCGAAATCCCATTAAAATCCCATAATATCCGTGCACACTGCACATCCCTTACAATCTCTAAAAATTAGTTAAAACACTTAAAATTCCGTTAAATATTTCGAAGTCTTCAGAGATCCTTCGAAATCCCTTTAAAATTCATAGAAATCTTTAAAATCCGTTAGAATCTTTCCTAATATCTTGAAATACCTAAAATATTCAAAAGTCTTTTAAAAGTAATTCCGCATTCTATGTAATGACTTAAAATCCTTTATAATATTCGGAAATCCTTTGAAATTATGTTAAATCTTTTCACATCTTACGACTTCCTTTAAAATTCTTCGACATACTTTAGAATCTTTTGCAATCTCTTGAAATTCCGTGAAATCATCAAAAAACCTTTAAATCTCTTAATATTCATTGAAATCTTTGCAAATTTTTTGAAATCCTGTGAAATCTTTTAAAATCATATAAAATTCCTTACAATTTTTGAAATCCCATTTAAATCCCTTATAATCCTTTAAAATTCGTATGAATTCCTTATCAGGGGATTTTAATGAGTTTTAGAGAATTTAATGGGTCTTAAAGAGATTTCAAAAGATTTCACAGGATTTTATTCGATTTGAAGAGATATAAAGTGGTTTTGATGATTTCGCGGGCTTTCAAAGGATTTCGTAATATTTCAAAAGATTTAAAGGAATTTCTGAATATTATAAAGCTCTCGAAGTAGTTTTGAACATATTCTGAGGTATTTGAATGGCATTTAAGAAATCCTAATGGATTTTAATATATTGTGAGGAATTTCAAGAGATACAGTAAAATTAAAATCTTAAGGTCCCCTGCAAGGTGCGGAAATAGATCGAAATTCCGTGGATATAATTTTGAATCATTTGAAATCCCTTAAAATCACTGTAAATCGCGTGAAATCATCAAAACTCATTTAAATCTCTTAAAATTCTTTCAAATCTTTGCAAATTTGTGGAAATCCTGTGAAATCTTTTAAAATTAAAACTTCTAAAAATCGATTTAGAAATATCAGTAGATCCCTTCGAATCATTGAAATCCCTTTGAAATCACCTGAGTAGAATTTTAAGGACTTTAATCGATTTTTAGAGATTTTAAGGTATTGCCACGGGTTTTCAAGGATATTAGGGGATTTTATTGAAATTTCGAAAATTTCATCGGACTTGAAGAATTTTCAAAAGATTTTGTTAGATTTTGAGAGATATAAAGTGGCTTCGATGATTTCGCGAGATTTCAAAGGATTTCGTAAGATTTCAAAAGATTTAACGGAATTTCAAGGAATTTCTCAATATTATTATATTGATAGCTTCTGAAAAATCCTAATGGATTTTAATATACTGTGAAGAATTTCAAAAGATATCATTTTTTCAAATTACAAAAAATGTGCTCGAAAGCTGAATTATTATTATTTTTTGAATTAAAAAGAACCTTCGAAATGAATTCTGCAAAGTTTGTTTAGGAAATGTTATCAGATACGGAGAAAATTTAGGAAGAAATTTATTGTTTCGTTCGAGGCGCACGTGTTTAAAAATTTTTTTATACTATTTTTATACAGGTATTGTTATTTTAAATTCAAAAAATAATGTTGAGAACTTTAAATATAAAAAAAGAAATTTCTTTAAGAAAAATATTTGATTATTTTATTTTTAATAGATAAATAATATTCATCGAAGAACTTTTTTTTTTATTATTTAAATTTTAAATTTTTTAGTTCGGATATCTTGCAATTCGGTAATCTTCTGTCAAGAATTTTATTATTCGGGAATTTCCAAATTTGGGATTTTTAAGCTTCGGCAATTTCATAACCTCGGGAATTTTATTATTCGAGAATTTTTCAGTTGGGGAATTTTACAGTGTCGGCAATTTTATCTTTCGGGATTTTTCAGTCATCCCCTTTATATTTGAGAAGAAATTCTGTGCATATTATTCCAGGGGAAAAAAAGTTTAGTGGACATTTCAGACCAATATTTGTAAGAAAATTGCCAATTTTCGTATTCTAAGCCCAATGCAATATTAGCTTTAAAATTTGTTTTTTGGTTTCATAAAATGGAAGGCCTAATCCTTAATGCATAAAAAATACTTTTTAGGGGTAGAACTATCTATGTTATCCAACAATCAAATGTCTATCATTTGGTCCATGTGAGATAAAAAATAAGAAAAAATAGAAAAACTATCAGTTTAAAATATGTGACAATATTTCGGCCCTCATATAAATCTTCCCAAGCCACTTATTTCAATTCTGAAATAATAGCACTATCTATAGACTAAAATAAAAAAAATATGGTCCAAAATTTACAAAAAGTAAATCCATCTAACTCGGATATACTGCACAATGCTTACAATCTAAAATGAAAGGGATAACAGATCATCAACTTTGCATATTAAAATATTATTATATCATTAAGCCATTTCCCTTTCGGGTCAAGCGTGACTCACACTATTGAAATATTAAAACGCAGAAAATATTTTTGAAATAATGTCTATATAAAAATAAGAAAACTATTAAAATCTTTATTGCCATGTGGTAAGCATATATTATTTTTTAAATTGTAATTTATTACTATTAAATATTTAAATTCGTTAATCCTTTTTTCACGCAGTTTTGTGTTCCTGAAATCAATTAAAATTACTTTCCTTAACTATATGCATACTAATGCATTTGATTTTAATAAAATGGGAAAAACTGTTATAAGAGAAGAAAGAAAAATGTGTTGGACATGTCTGGCACACGATATCAAGTTTAAAAATTTTCAATGAGAATCGTTTATGGGATGATTCGCTAATATATCAAATACATGAAGAAAAACTTTCTTTAAAAAATAGGAGTGTCACGAAAATTTCGAAAGCATTGTTGTAGCCACATGTATGTGTACGATAATTGATTATTGTCAACATTTATTTATTCAAAGCCATAAGTATTCTGCAGTATTAAAAATTGTACTGGGCATTAGCAAAAGTAACTTTATTGTTAAATATCGATCAAAAATTGTGTTGTTGATTTTTGTTTCTTCTATACAAAATTTGACCTCAGTTTTAACTTATTGATCCTGTAATATGAAAATTTTCACTTCAACTTGACACTTTAGACTGGTTTTCCGCATTTTCCGATGTGAATATCTCTTAGGGAGATGAACGGAAAAATCTGAGATTTAAAGATTTTTTATATAAGCCCTTCCTCTAATTATCATATAGACCGCGCGTTGGTCCGAAGCTTTTTTATCCTAACATAACAATTTTGAGAAATGTCCAAAAATCGCTATTTTGAGATTTGGCATTTGGTCACGAGTACGTTAAAGTTGTTTTTTTTTTCTGACAGCGCTAAATTAAAATTTTGAAGTATCTGGTTAATTTAATTTTCTTTAGAAAAATGTCACGGAGAAATGTGAGATTTAAACTGAACCTAAATCAATTCTTATGCTGATAAACCTTGTCAATTTTACATTGGTCTCGGGGGGGTTTTAGTGTTATATGTAGATGTTTAAAAATTTAGTATGACTTGATTAAAGTCCATTTCGTTGCTTCAAAGTTTTCAAATTTTTTGTTTATAGTTTTTAATAAATAAATATATTTTTATTAAAAGTGGAAGTTGTGACTCATTTAAATTTGATGATTTTTAATTTTAGTACTGAAATTCTTCGGTTTCTTATTCAGCAATGAAATACAATAAAAAATGGAAATACTAAAAACAGCCTCGGTTGTAATATGAAAAAGACTACATTTTTCACAAATCCTTACTTTTAAAACGTTTTGAACAAAATATCACACAAAATTCTAATCCAATTCAAAAAGTCGAATGTAATTCTTCTGAAAATACCCTGAAAATGTTTTTAAAAAATTGTTCAATCTTAAAAAAATATTAAAAGAACGGCGTCGGATTATGTGAAACGCGGCGAGTCACATATTAACGATAAAACTAATCTGCTGATTTAAAAAAAATTTGGAAATGTTAAAAAATGGTGTCATTCATACTAAATTTACTGGAATTTTTTCACTATAATTAGAGAACCCTTTGTGAATCTTATACAAAAATTTATGGTCATATAAAATGTTCTGTCAAATCTATAAAAAATGTATCCCGTCACTTGTCCGGAAAATGAACCAACTATTTTTCTCTAAATAAAGGGTAATCAAGTTGAATGTACTAGTAATTAACAAATTATGTACAATAAAGTTTTGATGTGAAACAATAATCTTTACGTTGCCATTTAACTATTTTGTTTCTAAAATCGAAACATTGAATACCTTTATTAAATACTGTTGAATCAAGTAAATAAATTGTAAAACGATTGAATCTTTCATGAAATATGAATTGAAATTAATAAAAACGCCATTACTTGCAGCGCATCCATTTTAGAGTAAAATTAAAAACATTTTCCCAGTACGTGACAAGTGAAATCAACCAGGATTTGACCTATTTTGCAAAGCTCGTGATTGCCAACCAACATATTTTTAATTTCGGCTTTTTTTGTGTACCAATAAATGCAGTGCATGTGTACATAGAGGGATCCTCGTGTTTCTGCATTAAATCTCACAAATCACACAAACTGATCAACGATAAACTAATTTCACACAGGAACGACGGTGACCGATTTAATCCAGCGAACATTTTTTTTAAATCCGGAATTTTCGTCTCTTTTTCAGATTTTCGATTACGAAAACGAAATTCCATGCTTCAGCGAATAAAATACTCGCACCAAAATAAAAAAATTCACGGATCCTATGACATGCATTTGCTTTAAACGAAACGACGGTTAAGGTTAAGTGCAGCAGTAAAATAGTATATATTTTTTTTATCTAACTGGTAGAAAAATATAGGCACAACATGTTAAATTTATATTGAATGTTTCCTCCTTTATTATAAATTTTATATAAAGTGACAGTCTGTACAATGTATAGAAGTGAGGTAACTGGATAAAAAAATCTCATCAACGATACCGACTGTCAACGGTATATAGTGCACTGAATGTAAAAAAAATGTGACTTTATTAATAATTGCAACAGTATTATTTGTAATTCACTTCATAATATTAATAGTATCTAGTAGTATAAGAACTATTATTGACTGTAGTAATCATAAATTCACGAAATAACAATAAATGAATAAGCACATAAGTGGTCATCTACAAATTACGTAAGGTGAGTTTCAGAAATGTTAACCCCCCCCCCCCAAATCTTAATAAGATTTGATAAACTTAAAGAATAAAAAGCGTTAATAATAATAAGTATTTAATTTTGCAAACCTACAATTTTATAATTTGTGTAGGACATGAAACGTTGCACAGTCCGAGACTTCATTTTCAAAGCCAAATTTTATTTTTTCTAACCTAATTTTTTTAAAGTATTGAAAATTAAATCAATGTTTACTTAAACTATTATTCTTTAGTCAACAAGTTATTAACATTTTGATTTATTTATCACAGGCTTTACAGTCATCCTTTTTGGTTGAAAATTCAACTGTTTTGAGAAAAATTCGTCATTTTTACTGGAAAATACAACAATTTGGTTGATTTTTTTTTTATCTGGTTTGAAAATTCATCCTTTTTGTAAAATTGTCATTTTTTTTTAGGAAAAACTCTAACTGTCTAGCTTAGAATTAATCTGCTTCAGTTGAAAATTAACATTTTTGTTGAAAATTCTTATTTTCGGGTTTAAAATTCAACTGTTTGTAAAAAAATTCGTACTTTCGACTCGAAAATTCAACACTTTAATAGAAACCCAACTATTCGTTCGTAAGTGGAACTATTTTGTTGAAAATTAATTTCTTTAGTTAAAGATTCATCATTTCTTTGGTTAAAAATTTAATTATTTTCTGGATAATAATTTTTTTTTTCTTTTTCAGTTGAAAATTCAATTATTTGATTGTAAATTCATATATTTTGTTGAAAATTCAACTTTTTTGGTAGAAAATTAATCCTCATGGTTGAGAATTTATCTATTTGTTTGAAAATTTACGTATTTTGTTGAAAATTCGTCCTGTGTGTTTGGTTGAAAATTTAGCTGTTTATAGCTGAGGATTCAAGTATTTTATTAAAAATTTGTAGATTTTTTTGCTGTTGTTGTTAAATTCAACTGTTTCTGATTTGAAATCAAAATATTTTGGGGTTGAAATATCAAATATTATATTTTTTTTGTTTAAAATTAATCTTTTTAGGAGAAAAATTAAACTCTTTGCTTAAAAGTTGACTGACTTTCTTTAAAATTATTTTTTTTTGTGAAGATTTATAATTTTAGTTGAAAATTCTACTCTCTGGTTGAAAATTGAACAACTTTCTTGAAAATTTCTCATTCTGGGATGAAAAAGAAATTTTTTTTTATTTAAATGTTTTGAAGAAACTTTATGTTTTTGACTTGATAATTCAACCGTTTCGTAGAAAATTCAACTATTTGATAGACAATTCAATTTTTTTGAATAAATTTCGTTTTTTAAAATTGAAAATGCATGTTCTTAGTGAAAATTAGCTATTCCATTTTCGTTCAACAATGGATCTTTTTTAGTTGAAAAATTCAACTATTTGATAGAAAATTCATGCAAATTTTTAAAAATTCAACTATTAAGTTCAAGATGTATGTATTTTGTTGAAAATTCGTATTTTTTAGTATTCATCTTTTTTGCTTAAAAATCCAGCTTTTTTTGTTGAAAATTCAACTACTTGGTTAGAAAAAATGGCCTTACCTTATTTTTGGATAACCCCTAAATAAAATGATGAGCCCCTTAGGAAATCTTGAACTATAGATTGTTGAAAAAAAATGTAATATTTCGAACAAATTGAAATTATTTATAACCTTTTCTCTCATTGGTAGAAAATTTAGAGTTACAAAAATAAATGAAAGAAAACTAATCATTGACTTTGAAATTTATTGGCTTCTCTGAAGGCTGACTAGAGCAAAACTGTTTTCACTGACTAGTACGGAGTTAGTCTTTAGTAGCGTGTAGCAGTTTACGATCGGGTATATTATTCTGTTTATCTCAAGTTCTGTGTGAATTATTCATCATGTTAACAACTGTTCAGCTTTGATGATTCGACTAAAGAAGGTATGATAAAAACGCATTCTCATGAAATATTTTACCAGTAAGGATTCTCATTACGCACCAGAGATTATAAGTGACATGAAACTTTTCCAAATGGGATTCTCATAATAATCGTCACATTCAGAAACGCAAAAATCTCACGGGAAAAAAGTTTATTTATCCTTACTCAACCCTAAATAACCATACTAGTGCGAATTCGCACCCCGTGAAATTTCTTCCTTCTGTAACTTTCTACCTGCGTAGACCAAGGGTCTCTCCTCATCATGCCATTTCTACTTCTACCCCAAAAAGTACCTATTAAACATTAAATTTGGATTAGTTACTTCTGAGATATTGCATTTCAAAGATTTAAAATCGGCCATGTATATCTACTAGGGTGGCTCACAAAAAAATTGTTTTTATTTTTCGGGGGCGTATCGCGACAGTCCGTTTTTATGAGTGAGAAAATACTCGGATAATTTTTTCAGATTTTTTAAATATCGTTCAGAGGTTGCGTGCATCAAAGTTACGTAAAAACTGAGTTTTTTGTACGTTTCGATTTTTTTTTAAATGTACTAATTATTTTTAGAGAGATATCTTATAAATGGAAATTTTAGCTAATATATAGAACAAAAAATGATTGTGCATAATTATACGCCTAAACACTTTTTTTTGGTTTGTCAAAACTCTGGCACCTTCCCTATACAATTACGGAACAAATATGCAAAAGAGATAAGATGAAAAATTTCAAACCTTAGCACCAAAAACAATATTTTAAAACCAAATTGTCCTTTAAAAAAGCTTTTAATCGTTTCTATATCACTACAATTTGATAAAATAAGAATATAGATAAATACGAAGAAGGAAGAATAACTTATGTTTTATACAATTTTTCATATTTTCTTATAATTAGAACAAACATAGAGTTGAACAATGTATTCTTTTCTCATCAGGAAAAATGTTACATACTAATGTTTGAATACACACACACATATATAGTTTATAGGTGGCCTAATCTATATATGTATATATATATATATTATTAATAAAAATATATGTTAAAATATATGCTTGAAATTTTTTATCTCATCTCTATTATATCCTTTTTCCCTATTCTATGCGAAAGGTCCCAAAATTTTGGCAATCCCTGAAAAGTAGTTTTAGGGTACAATTGTGCTCTTATATCTCTATGATCCTAAGAAATCGTACTTTTTATGACTTTTGCCGGCCCCAAAAAATTGGTATCCAATCGGACACCGAATGACAATTCTTTGAAAATTTAAAATAAATCCACCAAAAATAAAATCAAGTATTTTGTGACCATCGTTTTACATAACTGACAAATTTCTCTGGTGTCTTATTGATTTTATTGATGGGCAGACTAAGCTTTGCACAGTGGGGCAAAATACCAAAATTGCAGCCAATGGTCCTAAACAAACTTAAATGAGAATATAACACCGCTAATATAGGTTTTTGGGGTCTCTGATACCGAATTTTACACTTAAATTTCCAAACTCATAATCACAGATACAAAATGGCGGACAATTTTACCCAAAAAATATGGAATTTTCGTCAAAAGATTGTTATGAGTGGTTTTTAGGGTCTTTGATTACTAATTTTGTTATCAAAACGCAAAATTTAAAACGGAAGATCAAAGATGTCGGCCACTTTTACTGAAAAAATGTGGGATTTGCGTAGTTATTATCGGTTTTTGAGATTGCTGATTAGAAATTTCGTAATAAAAATGTCAAATTCCAAATATTGAATGCAGAATAGTGAATGCAGAATGGTTCATAATTAGAAAAAAAGTGTGATTCTAAAAGTTTCATTACGAATATAGTAATAAAAAAACAAACTTCAAAATGACAGATCCACCATGTGGGTCACTTTTATTGAAAAAATATAGGATTTGCATATGAACTTTGTTAATAGTGGTTATACAGGTTATTGATCACGAATTTTGCAATAAAAGTCTAAAATTCTACAAAGCAAAATTTTTGTTAACAATCACGGACTTTATATGAAAACTTGTTGAACTATTTCTTGCGATAGCTATTTATTATTTCTATTGTTATTATTATTATTATTCATTGTATTATGAAGCACAAACTTAACTTATATTATGTAGGAAGACTTATAGTCACTCCGGCAGCATTCTTTTTGAATTTTTATTTACAAAAAATAAATATTTGATAACAGTTTCCCTTATATAAAATAGAGTACGGTGAGCCTCAACCAACTAAAAAAAAATATTTCAAGATGTTTTGCGGAATATAATTCTTACACAGTATGTGCAAAAAAATAAAATAATCGTGGGAGCGCTTTTTTCAAAATTTAAATTTGTGATCATCAACAAACAAAATTTAATATAAAACTTTTTTACCCAGGAATTGTTGAAAATTAAATATGGAGTGAAAACTGTTATACAAATTTTTTTGTAAAATTATAATGGTTGAATCAACAAAGGGTTATATACTCCTTTAGTGCAAAAAGTTATTAAAATTATATTACTGTAATTTTTATTATAGAATTTTCATCTCGGATGATGTTCGGATATTTTTGATATAAAATTTAAAAAAATCGTGGAAGCGCTTTTTAAAAAATAACTTTTTATTCTTATTTTTATAATTTCTGAATTTTAAATACAATAGGCTTCTTTTTGCTCGAAAGCTGAGTACAAAATTATTATGAAATTTTGTTCGAAAATAAGAATTGTATAATCTACAGAGGTTTTTGTATATTTGAAAAAAACTTTTTATCACAGAAAAAGTTGTTGAAACATTTTTGTAATAACTCAGGTTGTGATTAGATAATGCTGACATGATTTCAAAAATAAAAACAATTAATAAAGAAACAAAAGGTTAATATTTTAAAAATATTTTTTTGAAAAAATGTATTGGGAATTTTTTTTTATTGAAAAGTACTTGTATGACAACTTAAAATAATAATTAAAAAATAATAATTATTTTTTAAGGTGAAAATTAAAAATATTACACAATACAATGGTTTAATTATTAATTAGCAATGTGACATACATATTAGGAGCACATGATAAAATATAATTTCAGGAGTTTGACCACGTTTTCAGTATTCAGGATGAAAAAATCTCGTTTTCTATCTTCTTAAGATATCAAAGGTAACATTTTTCTGTGCCAGGAAAAAGGGATTGAAAAAACATTAGTAAAAAAACTTATAACAAGGAAGTCACAACATAATATTATGTTTCTGTATTTTTATGTATAATGAGAAACGTTATCCCTCACGAAATTATATTTACCTTAGAGAATATTAACTTTCAGAATTTTTCAGCTTTGCAAAAAGCCTTCACAAAAATGCCCCTTTATTAAAATCTTTGCAGATTAAAACCTTTCAGATTTTCTGTATATTTTTAATTACAAATTCCTTAATAATGTTCTTTAAAATCGTATAAAAATGCTACTGGTACGGGAGTATAGTAATTAAACCTAAACATTTTCGTTTTTCTTTGGGATCTTTGATTTCTTTGAAATGTTTTTCTTGCCAGTAACTATGTTGAAAGGAACGATCGAGAAAAGTTTCTATTCCAGTCAACAGCTTTTCCAATTGGTGAAACTGCGGGAGACGTCAGAAAATTATTGGAGAATGGTCAGCTAACTTTAGCTAACGAAAATCAAGTTTTTTTTCGTTAAATAAGTTCCTTACAATATAAATATATTTTTTATAAATGTGTAGTTTACATTCTCAAAAACACAAAAAGACCACTTTTAATTTTTTTCTAGATTTTTTTAGATTTATAGTTATATGAGAGAGTAGCCGGTGAGTTCCGTCTTCGCTAAACGATTCCTTCATTTAGAAAAAGTTATTTTTTAATATATAAAATAAGTTCTTTTTTCTAAATATCAATTTTTTTCAAAAATGCTGAAATCATATATTGAGGATGGCATAATTTTGCAGAAAAATAAAAATTCCCAATATTGAAAAATATAGATAATATAATTACCGAACTTGAAAATATCCAAGCTATTGAAATTCCGAAATTTCAACTTCACAAAATTAGTAAATTCCCGAAATTTGTAATGACCAAATTACAAATTCCCAAAGAAAAAAAATTATTTAAATATTTTTGATCTGTTTGAAAAATATTTTATTTCATATCGTGTATACTGCATACATTTAAATTCAATAGAGCTCTTCGAAATTTTAAATTTGAAACTTCGGTCATTTGGAATTTCGGTAAATATGTAATTTCCGGAATCCAATAATTACATCAATTGAGCATTTCTGCATTTTCCTACTTTCGTCAACTTTTACTTTCGGAATATTTTAATTTCATTGAAAAACATTTGCGGTAGTGGTATTTTTTTCCCTTAATTCAAAATTTGGAAAATTTTCATTTTTCGTAAATTTTTTGTTTCGCTAATTATATTTTTGGTATTTTTCAATATTACGGATTTTTCTTTTTCCACAAAATTATTTCATCTCGATAATAAGTTTTATTTTATAATTCAGTTACAAATTTCATAATTTTCAGTTAAAATTGCGGAATTTTTTGATACATTATATCTAAAAATTCCGAAGTTTGTAAAAAATAAATTGCACGTTTCAACTAACAGAAGTTTTATGCTGTTACGTGTAACAGAAAATTAAGAAAGTTTTCTCGTAATTTAAGATAAACTTGAAAAATGTCGTTATAATTGTGTAATTTCATGAAAAATTTCGGAAAATTCAGTTATAATTTTCGTAAATTATAGATGCGATTAAGTAAAATTACAGGAAATTTCTTTAAATTTTCCGTTACTTCTATAATGTTTTAACTTTATAAATTTCAAAGGAAAAAAATCACAATTTCATTATTTTAAGATACAGAACCCATATATTACCTAGGCAAAAAAAAATATATTTGAGACCCAACAAATTTCCTGACATTATCAGGAGCAGACTGCGCAACTTCACATAAAATCGGTCAATTATTAGAATTTTCTGTACCCATATTTTATTTCTATCTGAATTCGTTTTCATAATTTTATTTTTATTCTTCGTTCATCCCATACTTTTTTGTTTGAAAAATTCATCTCGAGCCCCTGATGTCCTTTCCTTATTCAAAAGTTCAAATGCGAAAGTTTAACTTTCTAATTTAGTTATATATTTTTGAAAACTCGGAAGTTACTTTTTACAAGTGATAAACATTGTATTTATAAGTCGGTAAAAGTGTGTTTCTAACTTAGGATGATAAAAATAAAATAAAAGAGGAGGTTGCAAAGTACTTATACAAAACTTCACTCTGAGACTATAGCAGTATTCGATATACAACTACCTAGACACTTTAGTGCACGACACTTGTTTGCCTTCTGATGGCTGTGTTTTTTTATCCTCGCTCGTTTCGCTGTAAACTACTGACCAACATCGATGTTATTGAGTATGACTTCAATCAAATAAAAAGTAGATAAAATAGTTAATCTTTGTTTTCCGCTACTGGGATTTAGGATTTCTCAGATTCAAATATTAAAACATTAAATTCATTGCTTTTTTTAATCCCTACGAATGAGATAAGCCAATATTTAATTTGAAAAATTATCACATTGTGAAAATGTCGAAAGCAAATCCATTATAATTTAAAATCCTTCAGAGTTAAATCAACCCCTCCATTGAATACTGCTCCACGTCGCGTTTAGGCGGTGTACTGCGCCACGTCGCGCTTAGGCGGTGCGCGTATGATCGCTGTACAGTAGGGTGGTCCAAAAATGCATGGGAATTTTTTTTTTAATTTTCATGGGGACACCCCAGAAATTTTTTCGAATCTACACAAAAATAAATCCATTTTTTTTTTTGTTAAAAGAAAAAGATATTTAGAGTGAAGTTTAACACGTATTTCCCATAAGAACAAAAGAATTTTATGTAAATCTTATTCAGAATCCTCAATATTTTCTCAATCGAGTAAACTCATTTTCTTCTCTTCACAATTAGCCATAGAATACGAATAAAATATCACTTTTCAAAAATCAACACCATAAGTCTGTTTTATGGGGACCCAAAGAAACCCCATAAGTGAAAAAATGGGTTTTGCTAGTTTTTCGCTCTAATTATCACTTTTTGTGTGGTTTTTTCAATAAATATTGTTTCTGATACATAAAAGACCACTTTATACTAATGATTAGATGGTTAAATAAATTTTTTAAACAATTTATTATTGTTTTTAGCAAATTTTCTCATAGAGTGGAGTTAGAAAGACGCGGGTTTTTTTTTTAGAAATTTCCCACTTGTTGTCCAATTTTTAATTAGAAGAAAGTGATAGTTCATCAATTTTAACAGAAGTAATTGTTGAAAAAATTGATTATTAATGTTAATGTTAGGAAAATGCTACAAAATTGCAGTTTAAAAAAATTCACTTCTAGTCAAATTTTCAATTAAGATAAGTTGAATAATTAACTAGAGTCAAGAAAATTAATTGTTCAAATAATCTGTTGTTTCAAGTGAATTATTTCTGCTCTTCTCCCAATACTTAGAAAAAATTAATTTAAAGAAAAAAAAGCTATTTTACACAAGAGGCCAAAACAAAGAATAGATTAACTAGGAATTGGTGGTAGGACTAGGTCCTTAAATGACTTGTAAAAGTTTTTTTTTTGTTTCCAACAAGAAGTTTATTGCAAAGCGTAAAAGAAAAACTTGGAATTGCAAATATTCTCTAATCTTTATTTATTGATTATTAGTAATCAAGCAGGCGAAGCAAAGTGAAACATTAAAAAAAAACCGCCACTTTCTAGCCCCTATCTAAGGAAAGATAGTTATAAACAATATTAAATTGTTCGAACAACTTTTTTGTTGACTTTAATTAATTATTACCTTACTAAGTGAAAAAAGACAGAAAGGTACAAATTTGCCAAAAACCGCGACTATCAGGCATTGATATAGATGAAGATAGTCATGCACAATAATAATTTATTCAAACAATTATTTTTACTAAATCTAATTAATTATTAAGTCCCGCCTGATAAAAAATAGACAAGCAGTTGAAAATTTCAGAAAAAACCGCAACATTCTACCAATTAAGCAAAGAGAATATTATTAACAATGATAATAAATTGTTCAAACAATTATTTTGTTAACTTGAATTCATTATCACTTCACTCAAAATAAAAATTGGACAAAAAGCCAGAAATTTAAAAAAACCTCACCTTTCTAGCATTATAAAAATATAATGTTATTAATAAATATGATAAATTGTTTAAGCAATTGATTTTTTTAATGTTTAATAAATCACTTAAATTATTTTGATTTAAAATTTGACTAAAAGTGATTCTTCAAAACTGCAATTTCGTAGCATTTTTCTAAGAGAGTATTAATAGCATTAATAGTAAATTGATTAAACAATCACTCTTCTTAACATGAAATGGAAAATTTGTGAAAAAACCGCGACTTTCTAACTCCATTCTATGAGAAAATTGCTAAAAACAGTAATAAATTGTTTAAACAATGTATGTAAACATCTAATCATCAGTATAAAATCATATTTTATGTTCAACATTCAGCTATTTTGTTGAAAATTCAACTTTTTGTGGAAAATTCGTCTTTTTGGTTAAAAATTAATGTTTTTTAATTCAAAAACTGATCTTTCTGATTTCAAAAATTCAGCTAATAGGTTAAAAATTTATGTAGTTTTTCGAAAATCGTCTTTTTCAGTAGAAAATTAATCTTCTTCGTTGAAAAATCAACTATTTGGTTAAAAATGTATGTATTTTTTCAGAAATTTGTCTTTTACAGTGGAAACTTATTCTTCTTGGTCAAAAATTCATGTTGTTCTTGAAAATGTAATTTTTTGGTTAAAAAGTCATGCATAGGAAATTTGGAAACTTTTGATCTCAAATGTTTGAATAGCCGTAGATACCATAAATTAAAATTGTTTAGGGTACTTATCGTGCTGAAGTCAGGTTTCTGGAAAAAAAGTTTTCTATGATTTTAATAATTGAAATAATATTATCCTTTATTTCTTATAAAAGAAAATACATTATTTTTTACGTAAAAAAGTTTTAGACTCAAGAAAAAATGATAATTTGACAATAGTTTTTGTAATTAAATTTTTTCTTAGTGTCGCTTTTTACCAATTGAAAAAAAGGGTTGGATTTTAATCAATCATGGCTTATGTTCTCACCGAAACATTTCTTGCAACTCTATTGTTTCCATTTTCCAATTTAGACCATAAGTGACTTATGTCCAAATAAAGTGTTATTTGTCTTAAAACAACTGTCTTTGTTATACAATATTTTCAAGGATTTTAGACATAAAAAATTACTTCCAAAATTGGAAACAGTAGTGTTGTGGTAAAGAAGGTTTTCTCTGAACAAATGTAAGTTTCAAAAGTTTTTTATTAAAAATAATTTTTTATATTAGAAATATCAGTGATATTATTTTGATTCTCTTACGAAAAAAAATATTTATTTCAGAGATCTTATTTTTGACACGACCAAAACCCGCACTGAAACTCAATTTGTTTAAAATTCATTTTACGTGTAAAAATCAGAAAAAAATCTCGAACACTACCCTTTTTTTAATACTCCTGAGCTAATAAAAAAATCAACTAATTTCAGAAGAGAACTTTGAAATATAAAAGTATTTTATAAAGCTGAAATATTTTAGAATTCCATATAGAGTCATCTTGAATCTATTTTCATTACCTTGCACTTAAATGTTCTCTAAAATTTCTGTAGACATTTCTGAAAATAGACCTAAATGATTTAAAAAGTTAGGATTTTTTTAATTTGCCCTCAATTATATTAGTTTAGGCAATAACTTCAAAAATATTGTTGTTGAAAAATGAAAAAGGATCCAGCTATTCAGCAATGCAAATTCTTCAATGGAAAATTTTCTAGAGCTTAAAGAGACCACTTTAAGTTGAAAAAGTCCCTCTATCGCTCGAGTGATCTAGAATATTCAGAAAAAATTCCCTTGCCTCTCATAATGCAAAAGCCATGTAAAAAACTTGAAAAGATGGATTGTGTTGCCTCGGTATTTCATAGAAATTTTTTATAAAATTATAAGCATGCAATGAACATGTGAAAAACTTGGAAAAATTCTGAAAAAATTGAGCGTGTTAAATAGAATAAGAAGGTGAAGAAATATTTATATATGTGTATATGTGTGTTATTTAGGTCATGTGTTCAAGAGTGATTGGTTCGGGGCTAGAAGAACAAATCAGATTGTTTTTGTCTGCATCGAAGGGGGTAGTAGCAGGTGTGCTAACCTACAATGAGATTCTGCACGAAGCATCTCTTCTCATGACTGCTCGACCATTCTCAGACGTGCTGAAAATATCAATTTTGCATCTTTTCCTTAAATTTGAATGCATATCGCGCGTGAAAATGATCCCACGCCACAAACCGCACGAGAATTCATAATCCACTCGACAGAAACTGATTCTGTGCAACAGTTGGAGTGAGAGCCTGCATTATTTAATGATGAACCGTTTTTTATTTTCGAAAATATTAGGCCCTAATTTCCCGATATTTTTGTACCATTGAACATAAAAATGTAAGATTTTTTGCTTCTACATAGAGAAAAATGGAAGGTCAGTCTGGCCATCTAGATGTTCAGACTGAATGTATTTGTGGGTCAACCATAGAACAACTTTCTATATGGCTAATGCAACTATCTCTAGAAGGTTAAAACCAGAGGTTCAAATCGATCATATCAGAGAGTCGACTTGATCATCATGGACGGCCGACTCGACCATTACAGAGGGCCGAACTGATTATCGCGGATGGCCGAACTGATCATCACAGAGGGTAGATTTGATCATCTCGGATAGTCTCTCTCTCTCTCTCTCTTATAAGAGACTGGAAATTATAAAATTAACTGGAACCTACAAAACCTCAAAATGTATATAAATAACATAATTTGACACGATTTGATATACACAAACAATGCACAATTGCACATTGATAACATATTGTTTGGAACACGAGAAGCTAAGGACACGGCGTCAATGCACTGAATTGTAATATTTTTAGAGACTGAATTAAATTCAGAAACCGATATCACACATCTCCTTACTTTCTGCATCATCTATGAATAATGCCATTTTCATCAAGTTTTCAGCTAGAAACGACACAGTGACAACAAATTGACAGCTAAGCGTCGAATGATGCCTTGGTTCTTAATCCTTTGGAAGCATCAATTTTGACGTTGGAAATTAAAAAGAAGAAACTGATTCCACTTTCTACCATGCTCTCCCTTGAGGAATTCACTCTCCACGCATGTTCGAAATATCGGAAAAAATTTAAACTTATTAAAAATACGTTTAAATGCAATAAACAGAAAATCGCCTTTTAATTTTCACGCGCAGAATTGACACGCATATATTGGCCTTCCGTGATGGGTCATCTGCTCCTCCGTGGATGGTCGAAATGGGCGAAAAGAAGATGATCGTATTGACCATCCCGTAATGATACCTTTATTATCCTGAAAATAAGTCTGATCTTATAATGGTCTGACTGGCTATAAAATGAGAGTCTCTCCGACTATGTCGAAGCAAATCTGGAAGGTCCTTTCGACCATCTAGAAGAACAGACTGACTCTAAATTTTGACTCTCTAACTTTGACCATCCAATTTTCTTCGTGCAGCAGTATCTGAATTTATTTGTTGATATTGTTTAAATGTTTTGAATGTTGGTTTCCAGACTCACCTTTACATAATACATATATCTAAATACTTATCTAAATCTCTACAGAAAATTGTAGGTAAAACTGATTAGCATATCGAAGACAGTTGGGACTTCAAACAAAAAATTGCTAAAATTAAGATTCCTGATAATGACGTAATTGTGTCTCTGAACATAGTTTCAATGTGCACAAACAAAGCTTAGGAATTAGATCTAAACTTCCTTCATAAAAAATGGAATTGACTAAAACAACACACCTTTTTGAAAAAAGGCTTTAATGGAGTTCTGAGCTTATCTATACAGTCATCATATTGTAAATTCGATGGTGTATTTTAAAAATTCTGCCTTCCCATGGGATCACCAATTTCTGCCGCAGCTGCTAATATTGTAATGGAAAGTATTGAAAAAGAAGTTTTAAATAACTCAAATTATCACATGAGCCTAAGAAAATTACAAAATGTTGGTTCTTTCGGATATTAGCTAACACTTACGAAAACATTGAAATCAACAATATTTTGGCAATATCGACCTAAATTTTTTTTACAGAATTTTGAGAGCTTTCAACCCTCTAGAGCGAAAAAATTTTAACTTTGACATAACGAAAATTATTAGAACTTAATCAATCATCAAAAAGAGGTGAACGCCAAATTCTGACCGGCAGTGTATGGGTGACAAATTAATTTGCCTTCCAAAAAATAAAGTGAATAATATTCCCCAAAAATTTAACTGCAAATTACAAATTAAACTTCACTATTAAATTAGCAAAGAAAAACAAAGTCAAGTTACTACATTTAACATCAGCCAATTTATAATAAAACTGGTCTTATTTTCGGTCTAGTTGACGAGCGATGAATTGATCAGATACAAAATTTCATAATGAAAATGCAAGCATTGTTAAAAATAGTTGAACGTTATAAAACTATTACAGAATCAACCAATACAAATAATCATAAAACAGATATTTCAACCCTAAAAAAGATGATTGTAATTCCATACATCAATGCTTTCGATGAAGTTCTTTTCAGAATATTCAATGAAAAAAGAAACATTCGAATTGTTTTCTTTGACGAAAATACTTTTAATTAAATTGTTTTTCCAAATATTGAATATTTCATCAATAGATAATACAAAGTAAATATTATTTGAGAATATTATTTTAGTTTGTAATATGATAACATAACATGAGAAATCTATGGAAAAAACAAACAAAAATTATACACCTTTAGCTAAACATGCTTTTTCATGGTCTTACAATTTCAATTTGAATATTTCAATAAATTTCACAAATTTGAATCTAAAAATAATTTAAAATTTTACATTAATTTTTCTAGAATAATTTGATTTTTCTGGTTACAAATATCGCATGACATCCTAACTTAACCTTCAGTTGTTTTTGGAAACATTTCTACCACAAAGAATAGATATAATTTATATTTTTATCTCAACTATCCTTACCTTTCTGATAAGGTAAATATATTATTGTTCTTTTGTCTTTCGATATGATTCTTCGTTTTCTTCTTCATACATGGATGCTACTGGTTATACAATGAAATTTATAAAATATAAGTTTTTCTAGCTTTAACAATCTTTTTTGAACAATAACTTGCAGAGGATATCGATCCGTATCGAAACAGATCGTGAAATATCAAGAAATAAACGCATATACTGGTAGAAGCAACTGATGGATGTTTATTTATTTAACCAGTCTAACCAAAATCATTTTAAAAATTATTTTTCCTGAACGCAAAATATAATGACCGCAAATTTAGCTGTGGATTAGAATGGTCCAATATGGTTTTCTTGTTTTATAAATATAGAAATTCCCTATTTTTTTAAAAAATACGGTCAATATTGAACTATTACCTCGGGGTTTGAAATTAACAAGACTTGCATACTTATACTAACAATACTAATAATTTCCACCCAAGAATTTTTTAATGGTTACTCCTCAAATCCCCTTGTATTGTGCCCGGAAAATGCCCCAAGAAATGAATAAAAGCAGTTTAATGCAAAATTCATGCTAAAGACGGTATTTTTCTAGATTTTTTCGAGATGAATTATTTTTAACTTCTATTCAATTCTTTGAACAATTGTTATTTTTTGAAACAATTTTTCGTTTCCCAGTTAATCACGAAAAATTATTATTTTTCGGAATAAATAATACAGTTGATGAATGTCAAGACTAACAATCTTGTTTATCATATCTGGTACATATTTGAACAATTCCTAATTGTTTAAATAATTTGTTCCTCTGTCAAGCATGAAAAGTTATTATTTTTTGGAATTCATGACACAGTTAACGAACGTTGAAAGTAATACTTTTTTGTTAAGGATATTTAGCAATTATTTAAACTTTAGTTACAGAAATTGAATTTCATTGTTTGAAAAATATTTCTTCTTGCCTAAATCAAGAAACGCCTTGTGATATTGTCGAGCAGAATCCTGGAGTATCTTTAGTTTTTTTATAGGACTTTTATTTTCATTTATCAGAAATGCATACTTCGGAAATCTATAGCTGGTTCCTGTAGTAGCAAGGATTAAATGTGGACGGGACGAAAACAATAGTAAATTTATTAATTATATTGACTAGTGTGAGTTCTTAGGAGGAAGGTAATAATTTTTGTTGATATTTTTTGGTTCTAAATAATAAATACCTGAAAAAATGTTAATAGCATTGTATCTGTTTAAATAATTTATTTTTCGAACCGGTTGAAAAAACACCTAGAGGTATTTCAGTATCGAATCAGCTTGTGTACTAAAAATTGTTTTCTGACTGATAGTTTTATTTATAAGAATCGAACAATGTTTTATAATAATGGAATTATTGGAAAAATCGGTTTTTTGTCTAATTAAAAAAACGTCTGGGGATATTGCTGAGAGGAATCCAGTCTAGTTTATTTTAAACAAATTACACAGGGATCGTAAAATACATCATTTAGTTTCATCGTATTCTACTTCTAATTAAAGTAAAACGCATTTGATTCAATTAAATAGATACTTGTAAAAGTGGTTTCTTCTTCTTTAATTCATCACCAAAATATGAAGAGATTCTGAAACGGAGAATAAGAGAACAATATACATTACTATAAAATTTGCATTTGTAAAAAGATTTACATTACAATTTTATGTTCCGCAAGAACATTACATTTGAAATGTATGCTTATGGAGATAATTCTTTTACGGTTACTTTTCAAATAACTCCTGACAATTTTTTTAGAATTTCTGGAAAATTGTATTTTCATCCCCTTAGTTTATTGATTTTTTACACATAACTACTGTATCTACTTTAACGAGATAAGTTTCAAAGACAAATCTGAGTATCTATGCACTATACATTTCATCCTGTCAGTCTAAATGCGAAGTTAAATTCAATTTGAATAGAAATAAAAGACCTGCATATTTTAAGTCAACCACTCTATTTGAATATATCGAAAAACGACAAACAAAACACATACGTATCCTATGAATTTGCAATGTAAAGGTCCCGGCTCGAACCCGGATCGAAGCGAAGTCTTGCTAAAGTTTTGCAAAATTTTTAGACGATAAAGTTATACTGAGTTTGTAAACAATAAAGTCATTATTTTCATAATAAAGAGTAGGATTTATTATTATATTTTGTAGATTTAAAGATTGTTTTATCATTTAAGGGTGGGTTATAATTTTATATTTGAAAGAATGTCTTTTCATGTTCTGATAATTTTATAATCAATTTAGAAAGCCTGAAAATATTACAAACCGTATTAGAATATCTTTCGTTTTATTCAATGTAGATTTGTTTTAAATAATTAAAAATCTACTTACAGGCCTCGGACTTACTTCGGATATCAGAAATAGTGTGAATAGTGTCACGAAATTGAAAAAAAATGGTCAAAATAGTGTCATAAAATTTTTCAAGTATCAAACCTATGTGTAGTCAGAATTTAAAAGTGTATAGTCTGAAAACAAAACGTGTGCAATAGAAAATTAACTTCATTTTTAAAGCGAAATTTCCAATAACAAAAACGAATTAGTTTTTGTTGAAAGTTCACTATTTTATTTAAAAAGTATACCATTATGTATATTTTTTTAAAAAATGTTATTGTCTGGTTCCAAATAGAAATTATTTTGTTGAAAATTCGTCATTTTGGTTTGAAAATTCATCTCCTATAAAAGCCTCACATTCTTAATCAAAAATACAATTGTCTGGTCAAAAAGTAATCTGTTTCCATTTAAAATTAACTTTTTTGTGAAAAATTCAACTGTTTTGTAGAAAAGTTGTATTTTTGGCTTGAAAACTCAACGTTTGGTTAAAAGTTGAACTATTTGGTTGAAAATTTACGTATTTTGTTGTAAATTCGTCTTTTTTTGGTTAAATCCTACTGTTTTTTATTCAAATTAAAAAATATTTGTTGTTGTTGAAATATCAACTATTTCATTTTTCGTTAAACACTTATCTCTTCAAGTTGAAGATTCATAATTTCAGTAAAGAAATTAATTTTTTGTTGAAAAAGTTAGTTTTTTAAACAGAAAATTTAACAAATTTGTAGAGAAGTCAACTATTTTGTTCAAAATTAAACTCTTTTGTAGAAAATTTGTTTTTTTATTGAATATTATTACTCTTAAATACAAATTTAAGTACTTCCTTTTTGGGTCAAAATTAATCTTATTTAGTTTAAAAATTCAACTATTCAGTCAAAATTTTTTAGAAACGTAAAACATAAATTAAAATGTAATCAAATAAAATTTGAATGAATATCACATTCATTTTTTGAACTATTTAATGAGAAATGTATGCAGTTTGTTGAAAATTCTTCTTGTTCAACAGAAAATTATCTTCTTAGTTGAAAATTATACTATTTGGTTCAGAATTTACATTTTTCTTCAAAATTCATCTTTTCTGGTGCAAAATAATTCTGCTGTACTGAAAATTCATATTTTTTATTAAAAATTAAATTATTTGATTAAAAATTCAACTTGTAGAAGGAATAGGGAAATTAAGAGGTGAAAAGAGCCTCAAGCTGGAAGATTTTCTTTTAGTCTTATTTTCTTCAGGGATAGCTCAAATTAAAACTGTACACATGTAGATAGTGGATCGAAAAAAAAATTGTGTAAATCAAATTCGGAACTATATGGAAAAGTAGTGTATTAGGATACTAAAAAGATTATAAATAATTTGGTGCCAATTGATGAAAGCCTTAAACCCAAGCATTAGCAACATTTTTAAATAAATTCCTATTTTCATAGCTTTTACATTTTCATGTGTGTCAATATTTTAAATTATTTTTGAAGGTCTAAAATGTCTCTGTAATTTTTTTCAGGTTCTTTTTTAACATCCCTTAGGCGATAATTTATGTTACATGGACTCCCTTTGGGTTTTGTGTTCTTTTCATTTCGCAGACTTATCAATTTTTTTCCAATGTAGTTGTTCTAGTAGAAAAGCCTCAAAACCTGAAAAAATCTTTCGTCCTTCATATAGATTTTAAATTGGCACAAAATTAATTAAACTTCTTCAGAATCCTAATAAACTACTTTTCCACATAATTCTAATTTCTATTTCCATAATTTTGTGTTTTTGACCCATCGCAAATGTAGAATTAGGATGAAAAATAAAATTTGTTACGGCCAATTTTTTTTTATTCCAGCCCTTGAAAGATATGAAAAATAAAAGAAATGTGGAAAATTTCGTACGTTTTTTATCTCTTCTGAAAACACAATTCAAGCTACGACACTGAAGTTTTTTATTCCCCCATAAAACACCACTCCGGAGCGTGAAAAAATATTGGCTACCTTGGGAAAAATCTGATTCTTACTTAAATTCCAAGTATAAAAAATAAGAAAAATTTGATTATTTAGACCCCTAGGATTAAACCATTACTTGAGGTAGCTGGCCAAACTCTTCTTGAACTGACTTTTTATGTAAGAGTGGGTCAGCAGAAATCAAAAAGTTGCTATATTTTATATTTTTCATGTCCTCTTAATTTTTTTCACTTCAGAAGCCTATGAAATGATAATAACCTGATTTAAAATTTCCTCTGGTAATAGGAATTGATTTTATGTTGTTGGGAATTTGGAATGTTCCAGGTTCCTCCATATTCTACTTATTTTTGGGAATGACCTAAAGCAATTCAAATTTTTGAAGATTTAATGAAAAAATGGTAAGCCACAGAGAATTTTGTCTCTGCATTAGGAAATTTTTTAAATTGTTTATTTATATCCACCTAAAACAACGTGAACTTGATTTTTGATCTTTTCCAATGCTAAAAAGCTAATTAGAGTTCAAACCCATTTTCTCTATCTTACGGAAAAATTAAAAAAAGTTGTTTTCCTAATTTCTGGTACTCGCCAATTCTAAATCAAGAGTTCTCTCGCAACCAAACTTTTGAGAATTAAACCTAGTTTTCCCAAAAAGTATCTTGATCCAACGAATCGACCTAAAGAGCATTTCCGATTGAACCAAAGTCAGCTTCCGGTTGAAACTCTATGTCTGAAAGTTTCTCGTAACTTTTCGGTATTGAGAGTTGGAGCTTTGCTGTGCAGCAGCTGTAAATTTGTGTTAAAACGCGGATTCGGAAATCGAGTATACTATAGGGTCGATCAACTTCGTCACGAGCCCAGCATCGGCTGGCGATTTCTTCCATATGGGTTAACCCGAACAAGAAACTTTTCTCACGCCTTGGCAAAAGCCATGCTTCCGTCCAACATAACGTGGAAACTCCGGGAAAAATGAGCTTCCGAACGAGTTAAACCACGTTGACCGGAGGCGAAAAAAAAGTACCGAGAAAAATAGCGTCGCGTGCAGACCTCGTTTTCACAATGCTTGATTATTCTCCAGGGACGTCAAATCGTAAATTCCCATACGGCAAATATTGAGGAGCGAATACAATTTTTGGTCCAAAAAATAATGCAGGTCACATCTTTTATCCAATTTGAAAGGCTTTTTAGGAGGAAAAGAATATTAAGTTAAAAACAATTAACAATAATGAATTAATCACCAATAAGTATGAGGTGATCAATTTTGCTTACCGGGTGAAGATTTATTATGAAATATTTCAGGGATTTTTGAAATACATTCTCGAAATATTATACAAAGCATGATGACTTCTCATTTTCAACTACTATAAAAAAAAGAGGATATCATTTTTAAATGGGAAATTTTAAAAATGTTTCAAAAAATCTAAATCCAATTATATTCAGACTTTAACCTCGCTCTCCCATTCATCCGTTACTCCCAAAAATCCGATTCAAAAGGTTAAATTACTCGATCTGATTCTGAACAAGATTATTGAATAGCTGACTCATAACAATTTGAGTTCTGCTCGAAAAGTGATCCTTTGTTTGGTGGTAGTGATGGATGCCAAAAGATGCCAAATTCCTTTCTCCAAAGTCTTTTTTTAGTAGCTTCCCCTCAGGTTGGGCGCTCTTTGATAAATGTGCGTGGACGTCACCACAAAGTCAAAAACACACGAATTGCCAGGGTAAATCCAATCAGGTGAGAGTAATTGGAACGACAATCTATTTTTGAGGACCCTGATTTTTTATCAGCCCATTACAAGTAATTGATTCATAATAATCAATAATAATACGTCATTTCATAACAGATTGTCTGGCCATGGTTCCGATAGAATTAAAAAAAATGTTAACGATGACATCTAATGATCTTCGATGTTTATTAGGATGTTCCCAAAAACACTTTTCGAGCTACAGGGCAAGTCCCCCCCCCAAAGTTTCCATTTTCGGAGAAAAAAAATCCCAAATTTTTTTCTTTTGAAATTCGAATACTAACGCGTCACCGGGCACTTCAAAATCCCATTTAATTAATATGGGGAAATTTTGGATTATTGTAAAATTGAACTCATACTTCAGAGTTTGAGCGAAACGTGCCAACTTTTTTAGGGATTGGAGAGGAGTATCTCTGTAATGAAACCATTCTGATATCTTTTATTTTAAATCCACCCTCATCCCCCCCCACAGCGCCCCAAATTTGACCCAAAGTAAAAAAAAACTGCATTTTTACGTACTATTGTTACTTTTTAGCAATTTCCGTCGTCTTTTTCATACAAATAATTACTAATAGACAATTTGATTATTTCTCATGACTTTTTAAACAATTTTCAATTGTCTAAACAAATGTTACTTATTTAAGCAATTATTTATAGCCAAAAAATGTAAAAAATAATCGTATTTTCTGATTGAAATGTAATTACCGTTTGTCATTGTTTGGAGCAGCAAAATTTTTAAAGAACATTATGTAATTATTTAAACAATTACTTATTGTTTATTCTCAAAATTTAAACAAAATTGTCCCAAAGATGTCCAGTTTTTTTCTCAGATTTATATCCCCTGCTACATTTTGTTGAATGATTATATAAGTTTGATACATATCTTTTAATGTTTGATAAATTGCTATTTGTTCAAACAATTACGATTTGCTTGAGCAGTTTTTTTTTTATAACTTTAAAAAAATTAAATTAAATAAAATACATATAATTATTATTTTTTGACTTTATAGTTTATAGTAAGAATATATCAACCTTCTTTAATTGTTTAAACAAATATAATTTGTCCAAACAATTATTATTCCAAAAATATTTTTCAAATCGTATTTTCTGAAATGAACATAATATTGAATGATTTCGAGGATTAGTGAATTTTATTAAAAACGTCGTGCCATTGCTTAAACAATTTTTATTCGTTAAAGTAGTTTTCTATTAAGACATGTGGATTAATAATATAAAATATTACACAATAATAAATACACTTTTATCATTTGAATTTGATTATGACTTCTATGATTGATTTAATAATGCGCAAAAAAAATGCAAGGCATTCATACTCGATTTGAAGGAAATTTGAACAAGAAACAATAATTAATTGTATAAACAATAACATAAAGTTTTTAGCAGAATTTATTTCTCCTCGAAATCATTCAATATTATGTTTAATTCAGAAAAGACGATTTCAAAATTCTTTTTGGAAAAGTAATTACTTGAACAAATTATATTTGTTTGAACAAATAAAAAATGGTTAATATCTTCTTTCTATACACTATACAATCAGAAAATAATTACATGTATTTTATTTTATCAATACCAATTTGAGAAAAAACTGGACATCTCTGGGCCAATTTTTAGAAATGTTGAAAATAAACAATAAGTAATTGTTTAAATAAGTTACATTTGTTTAAACAAGTAAAAATTGTTTAAAGAGACATAGGAAATATTCAAATTGTTCATTAGTAATTATTTATATGAAAAAGACGACGGAAATTGCTAAAATTAACAACAATACGTAAGAATGTAGTTTTTTTATATTTGGGTCATATTTGAGGCGCTGTGTGGGGGGGGGGTAAAAGTGGGTTAAAAATAAAAGTTATTAGTATGGTTTTATTTCATAGATACTTCTCTTCAATCGCTAGAAAAGTTGGCACGTTTCGATCTAACCCTGAAGTATGAATTCAATTTTACAAAAATTCAAAATTTCCCTATTTTAATTAAATGGGATTTTGAATATTCGATTTTCGAAAAAAAAAATTAAGGATTTTTTTCTCCGGAAACAGACTTTTTTTTGGGGGGGGGAGTCTTGCCCTCTAGAATGAGAAAAAAATTTGCAATGCTTTTTTTGGACCGCCCTAATGTTTATATAGTCGAATTTTCCTATTTACAAGTGCTAATATTCATTTCCCTTTCTATAAATTATTTTTAAGTGTTTTTGTGTACTTCAAAAATAGCATGTATGTAAACTAAAGTGGTCCATATTTATTTCTCTCGAATTTTCATTTACATTGCCCAAAAATTTTTTCGAATCAACAAAAAAAAGAATGCATTTTTTTTTTTTTTTGAAAAAAAAATCATATTGAGACCCCCTCTCAAGCTCCATGAAGTTTAACACGCATTTCCCATAAGAAAAAAAAGAATATCTTGTAAATTTGATTCAGAATCGTCAATATTAGCTGAATCGAGTTGAAACTCAATATTTCTCTTCATAGTTAGATACAAAATACAAATGAAATATTATTTTTCAAATATCACCGCCATAAGTCTGTTTTATAGAGTCCCAAAAAAGTCCCATAAGTGAAAAAATGGGTTTTGCGAGTTTTTGGCGCTAATTATGATTTTTTTATTGCGAATTGATTCTAATGCATAAAATACTACTTTATACTGATAACTAGATACTTACATACATTTTTAAAACAATTTATTATTGTTTTTAGCAATGTTCTCTCAGAATAAAGTTATTCAGTAGCGTTCTTTTATTCATTTTCCGATTTTTGATCCATTTTCACTTAGGGCGAGGTGATACCTAATTGATTTTACAAAAATAATTGTTTAAATAATTTATCATCATTGTTAATAATATTAAATTTCAATGATGCAAGAAAGTCGCGGTTTTTTCTGAAATTTTCAACAATTTCTCTACTTTTCATTTGGAGTGAGTTAATAATTCAATTCAGCAAAAATAATAATTTTAACAGATTATTATTGTTCATAAGTATCTTCCTTATCAATGCTAGATAGTTGCGGTTTCTTCAGAAATTTTTAAATGTTTACCTACTTTTCACTTGGTAAAGTAATGAATAAAGCAAGTTAACAAACATAGTCGGTTAAACAATTTACTAATGTTTATCACTATCTCCTCTGAGATAAGTGCTTAAAAGTTGCGGTCTTTTCTGATCTCTTAAACTTTTTGTCCACTTTTCACTTAGTAAGGTGATAATTAATGCAAGTTAATGAACATGAATATTAGCATAAGTTAAATATTTCAGATAAAACCGCAACTTTCTAGCACTTATCTAAGAGAAGATAGTTGTAAGCAATAATAAATTGATTAAACAACTATTTTTGTTCAAATTGCATTAATTTTACTATACTAAGTGAAAAGTAGAAAAAGTTTAAAATTTCAGAAAAAGACGTCACTAAGTGAGAAGTGGACAAAAAGTAAAAAATTTCAACAAAAAACGGCAAGTATCTAGCATTACTGTAGGAAAAGCTCGTTATAAACAATACAAATTTATCTAAACAATTCTTTTTGCTAAATTGAATTTAATATTAACTCCCTCCGAGTGAAGAGTGGACAAAAAATAAAATTTTTTAGAAAAAACGCAATTTCTAACATTATTCGAAGAGAATATTATGAACAATATTAATAAATGGATTAAAAATTGTTTTTGTTAACATTATATCACTATTACTTCACTCTAACTGAAAATTTGACATTTAATTATCAGTAAAGAGTACTATTTTTTGTATTAGAAGCAATTTGCATTAAAAAAACGCAAAAAAATCATAATTATTCTATGGCTAATTTTAAACAGAAACGTTGAGTTTCAACTCGATGACGATTCTGAATAAAATTTACAAAAAAGTTTTTTTTCCTCATGCAAAATACGTGCTTAACTTCGTGGGAATTGAGCCACCTCTAAATATCATTTTTTTCAACAACAACAAAAATTTCTTCGTGTGGATTCAAACAAATTTTCGGGCGATATGCATAGAAATTCGAGAAAAAAATTGTCCAATGAATTTTTGAAACACCCTAATGTACACTAGGGTGGCCCATAAAACGTTTTTCGAGCTAGTGGGCAAAACACTTCGGTAAAAATGTCTATTTTCGAAAAAAAGAAAATCAGTATTTTTGTTTTGAAATTTCAATATTAGCACGTGCTATCGGGCACATGAAAATCTTATATATTTAACATGTGAAAATTTTGGATTTTCGAAAAATTGGACAGATACCTGAGGTTTATCTAAAGTTGCAAAATTACTCAGGGATTGAAGAGGAATGTCAACGAAATAAAACTAGTGTCCGAGGTTTATGGATCTAAAAAAAATCAAGAAACAAATCAAAAGTGGATTTTTCGAGAAAATTGACTTCTTTTTTAAAAATGTACATCATTTTGGTAATTTTTAAAGTGTTTCAAGTTTCTTTCAAGCTTTTCTTGTAGCCCTTAGTTCCTGACAATTTCTTTTTTGTAAAAAGATGCGTATCTCATATTTTATTTTAGAAAAAAATATATATCAGCCCAAAATTATTCCTTGACATCACCAGGGTCAGACAGCCCGATTTTATATGCAATCGGTTAGATTACACGAAAACAAAATTAAACAATTCTAACTTTGTTTGTTGAAACGTAAGGTTTCGAAAAAACAGGTTCGTAATATTGCCTGTAGTGAGATATCTCATTTTTATTTCCTTCCTGTTCCTTCTCCTTCTGTCTTCTTAATATGAATAAAGTTCAGAAGCAAATAACCCCTCTTGTTTCTAAATATTCATGAAGCTACTTGTTCACATCCAGTCGTATATTTTATGCAAGGCGTGAGAGACGAGTGTTTCAGAGAAGCTGAAGATTTCAAATTGTGTCACTTCCGGCGATAAAGTGTGGTCCCCTTGACAGCAAGAGGATACTCATCTCAAAGCCACAAGATTCTGTGGGATGCTATGGCTCACCTTACTCACCTATATGAAGGGAGATGAAGCATCAGTGCCTTCATGCAATCTACTCTATTCCACTTCTATCCTCTTGAGAATCTTCACCTCCTTAACCAAACCATTCCCATTAAAAGCTCAACGTCGATTAAATGATCACACCCTGTCTTTGATATCGTCAATCATGTGGAGGGTTTTCGTTTAGTTCAATCTTTGATCCTTTGAAATGCTCTAAGACTTCAAAATCAGCGATGTTTTAATAAAACCTTCCCAATTCTCAGGTTGAAAAATTCCACAGAATCACAATGAAGACGTAAGGATAAAGTTGCATGTAGAATTAGAATAGTGTTTACTTTACCTTTATTTCTACAGGAACTCGACATTAATCTAATCCAACTTTCTCTAGGATTTCTACATGAATTATACAAAATTTGAACAGTATGAAAAACATGAGAAAGGACCTGGGTATGATGTCTAGTATTCTTTGGACCACATGTTACATTCCTCAGGTCGATCCAGAAAATAAACTTAATATCCAGGTGACTTCTGATCAACTTCTACAGGGAAGTTTGATCTGGAAGAACTCCTGATTTCTAGGCAACCTAAGTTGAAATTTCCCCAACTTATCCGAGCTGTTAAACGTGGCCCTGGTAAGTGGATTCAGAATGTTGCACCAGGTTAACAATAATGTTATCTTCGGAGAATTCTGGATAATTTCTACACTGAGAATTTTCATGCACATCGCTCTAAAACTTCTTCGTATCCACAAAAAAATGTTTGTAAATTTTGTTTGCATCGTCAATATTAGGTGAATCGAGTTGAAACTGAACATTTCTCTCCATAATTAGCTATAGAATACTAATGAATAATCACTTTTCAAATATCACCCCTATAAGTCTGTTTTGTTTAGGGTCCCAATAGAATCTTATTAATGAAAAATTGAATTTTGCGAGCTTTTGACGCAAATTATGATTTTTTGCGATTATAGGAATTGTTTCTAAAACATAAAATACCACTTTCTACTGATAAATAGATGTTAACATACATTTTTTGAAAAATTTATTATTATTTATAATATTACATGGTGACTTTGTAAAGCTCTTCGCCTAGGGTGATTACTATACATATTGATAAGCTACCTGGGTCGGAGCAGTGTGGTGGAACAAACGTGCTGTTTAAATAAGCGACACGGGAATTATGGATAATTCTAAAAAGCACCCCCCCCCCCCTTAACAAGCCTCGTACACTGAATTTTATGATCCCTGAGACTATAAAAAGTTACTGTTTTTTCTAAAATTTTCCATTCTTTGTGAACTGTTCCACTAGGGTGACATAATAATTATTTCAAGTTGAAAAACATAATTGGTTAAACAATTTACTATTCTTTTAATGATATTTTCTTTGAATAATGTTAGAAAGTTAAGGGTTTTTCAGGAATTTTTCACATTTTGTCAACCTTCCACTTAGAGCGAGGTGATAATTAATGCAGGTTAACAAACATAACTGTTCCAATAGTTATTATTGTTTATATGTATCTTCTCCTATAGTACTGTTTGGTAGTTGGGGCTTTTTCTGAAAATTTTAACTTTTGTCCATTTTTCACATAATGAGGTAATAATTAATGCGGGGGAACAAAAATTATTGTTTAAACAATTTTATATTCTTTATAACTATCTTCTCTTAGATAATTACTAGAAAGTTGCAGCTTCTTTTAAAATTTTTTGTTTTTTTTTTGGATTTTCATATATGAATAAATAATAAATACACATAAAAGAGAATCGTTTTTTAAACAATCTCGTTTCTTTTTGTGAATAAATTTTTCTGAAAAAAAACAGATATTTGAAATAATCTTCAAATTTACTATGCGAATGGTATTAAATTTACATTTTCCTTTTAGTAGTTACTGAGAGCTTTTTGTTTGAATTAATATTATTATTTATTATTTGTTCCTCACTGAAAGGTCAAAAAAAAAATTGAAAATTTTGAAAAAACCTACAACTTTCTAGCATTACTCTAAGAGAAGATAGTTATAAACAACATCAAATTGTTTAAGCAATTATGTTTATTAACTTGCATTGATTATTATCTCACTAAGTAAAAGGTAGATATAAAGTTAAAAATAGGAAAAGATAATTATAGACAATAATAATTTATTTAAATAATTATGCTTGTTAAATTACATTCTTTTATTACCTCTTTCTAAGTGGAATGTTGACACAAAGTGTAAATTTGAAAAAAAAAACATTAGCATTATTCTAAGAGAATCTCGTTATAATTAATAATGAATGGTTCTAGCAATTATTTATGTTTAACTTATTTGACTACTGCCTTGCTGTAACTAAAATGTTGAGAATAAGTTTAAAAATTCGGAAAAAACCGCGATCTTTTAAATCCATTCGAAGAGAAAATTGCTATAAACTGTAATAAATTCTTCAAACAATTCATTTAAACATGTTATTATTAGCAGAAAGTAATACTTTATGTTTTTGGGAAAAAAACCGCGAAAAAATCATAATTATCACTAAAAACTTGCAAAACTTATGGGTATGATATTCAAAAAGTCATTTTGGATTCTAAATAAAATTTACAAAAACTTCTTTTTTTATATTGGAAATATGTGCTAAAGTTCATGGGGCTTGTTGAAAATCCAAATAGTAAATATAATTTTTTTAACTGTGATTCTTTTTTTGTGGATTTTCGAACAAATTTGGGTCGTTTTAACATCCCTTAAATATTTAAGCAAGGGAATCGACATTTCCTGAAAAGAAAAATCACTGCATATCATTTAATTATTCTTTTAAGATCGCAAGGATAGATCGCAAGCACTAGGATATATTTCTACGTTTATTGCAAATTAATTTCCGAAACAAATATTTTAATAAAAAAATCTACTGTCATTTTGCTTTTTAGAAAATGTTGATTTTCTTGCCTGAATATTTGAGGGATGTGAAAACAACCTTAAAAATAAATTCAAATACTTTTCCTGATAGGATATGTTTCTTACGTTAATTTTGAATTGATTTCCGAACCGCTGTAGTATAATAAAAAAATCTCCCGTCGCTTTGATTGTTAGGGAAGGTCAATTTCTTTGCTTGAATATTTGAGAAATGATAAAACAACCCTTAAAATAAATTTCAACACTTATTCTGGTAGAATACACTTTTTGCATTTATTTTAAGGGATTTTTTACCCTAATATAATAATCAAAAAATCTTCCGTGGTATTGATCTTTTGAAAATGTCGATTTCCTTATTTGAATCTCTATGGGATGTTTAAACAACCCTTAAATGAGTTGAAATACTTTTCCTGCTAGGATAAGTTTTCTAAATTTATTTGAATTGATTTACAACCCCTATAGTTTAATAAAAAAAATCTTCTGTCGTTTTGATTGTTAGAAAATGACATTTTCTTCCTTAAGTATTCAAGGGATGTTAAAATAACCCTTAAAAATTACTTCAAATTTGTATTAATTACTTAAAATTTGAATTTTTAAGAGAAAAAGAAAATAATAAAAATAACCTTTCGCAATTTGAATTAATGACAATAATTCTAGTTTTTAATTTAAATACCCTACAATGTTTACAAACTTTGAGATGAAAAAGTTCATTTCAATAATTCGTCATGAAATTTTTATACAGATTCTTCAATAGGTTTTTTTTATTTTAATTTTAACAATGACAAAAAATATCTAACAACATCACAGATTTTCTGAATTAAATTCTAATAGGGAAACCTTTACATCAGTATCCCTTTTAAAAAAATTATTTATTAGGGTGGTTTGCAAAAGGCCTAATTTTCTTTCAAAAATAGCTCCTCTACCAATTTTTCCTTTTGTTGTCAAAACTTCCCCTGAAAAAAATTGCTTATTTTATTATAATTTCTGTTGATATCAATTATTTTACTTTGGGATACATCCATTGTTTTATTTGTAGTTTAATACATCACCCAGATCATTGACCAAAAATTATTTTTTAATTTCCGATTTCAAGGGATCATTTTACTTTGGCTTATATGAATTTTATTCTTTTGTATGCCAAAATAAAATAATTCATTAACAGTGTCAATTAAAAATAATAACCAATTGTTTGCAAAAAATGGGCTTGAGAGAAATATAACTTTTAAATTCTGTGGAAAATGTGGGTTTTGTATTTCACGAAAAAAAATTGATTTATTTCGAAGTAAAATAATCCATTAACAATGGCAATTTAAATAAAAAATCAAATTTTCAAATTTTTTTCGATTTTTTGACACTAAAAGGGACAATCTGTAGAGGATCCATTATAGAAAAAAAATAAAGCCTTTTTTCAAGCACCCTAGTGATTATTGATTTTATTATTAACCCACTTTTCTAGACGCTTATCCGTCCGTTAAATGAAATTGGATTAAAAAGTCATTAGTTAAACAGATGATATATTTAACAAGTTATCATAAGATCCAAGTTAAAAAAATAGTATTCTGTGTCAGTAATAAAAAAATCATGTTACTGAATTATTAAAATTCTTCTTAATCCAGAACGGAAGTGTTTCAGGTTCCAATTAACTTTCACAATCACAGGTGTTATTTTAAAATTAATCTCATTGCGCAATTAGAAATAGAATTAATTAAAATCAATCAATTATTCAATTGAAGTTAATTATTGCACTTCATGATTATCTTTTCTCTCAGCGTTCATGATTTTACGCGCTATATGTTTCGAAATTGATGTTTTGAGCGAGAAAATATAAAAAATAAAGAGTAAAGCGACGGACTTCTATTGGCTTTTCAATTTTCACTCTCAACGTTTGACGTGAACAATTTATCGCCGTCGTGGTCAGGTGAGAAGCGGAAATCGATGGCTCGACACTACCGTTAGGACACCCGAATGATGGATTTAAATTGATGAAAATTACGGAAATCGCTTCTTCCATACTTTAGAGAAAAAGGGCTTTAAATGTGAGAAAAAATCATATATTTTTTAAAAAGTTTGGAAGTATTTTTGATTTTTAAAATAGGTCGATCATACTTTTCAATTATGGGTTGCCACAGAATCCCAATTTCGGAATTTCCCTAAATTTTCCCTGACCATTAAAAATTTTTTTTTTAGGTTCAAGAACAACCTCACACTTTGGAGGTTAGTAATGCTAATGCGAAAGATTGTTTGCTTCTTATATTTTAAAGGCTTTTAGTGATAACGATAGGAAAATGTTTACTGAAAAATAGCAAATCCAGGTTTATTAAAAGTTAGAGGTATTATATTTTCAACCAAATAGATTAACTCTTAACCAAATAGTTAAATTTGAACCAAAAAGATGAATTTTCAACGAAAAAGAATAATATTCTATTAAGAAATAACAAAAACATGAATTTTCAACTAATGGGATTACTTTTCTAGCAAAAAAAGAATTTTTAAGAAAATACATGAATTTTCAATTAAATAGTTGGATTTTCAACCATGAAGATTCAAGTTCTAGCCAAAAAGATGAATTTTTAACCAAATAGCGAAATTTTACACAACAAAAAATTTTATTTCAACAAAATATAGAATAGAATTAATTTTCCGGTTAAAAAAAGAACTTTTAATATAAAAACAAATTTTCAACAAAGTAGTTAAATTTTCAAGTAAAGAAATAAATTTTCAACCAACAAATTAAATTTTCAATCAAGGAGATTGATTTTCTACCGAAAAAGATACATTTTCATTTAAATATATAAATTTTCAACAAAATAGTTCAACTTTTAACCAGAAAAATGAATTTTTAACTGAAATTAAGTATCTTCGAACAAAAAGCTGAATTTTTGACAAAACGATGCATTTTCAACCAAGAAGAAAAATTTAGCCCAAAAAGTTGAATTTTCTACAAAACAAGTCAATTTTCTTTGGTCTGTTTATTGTGCTAAACATTAATTTTTTGAACTTAAAATATAAGACGAATTTTGAACGAAATACTGAAACGTTCAAACAAAGGAATGAATTTGTAACAAAAAATATGAACTAGTCACCAAAAAGATTAATGGTCCACTGCAGAAGACTAATTTTCAACAAAAAAGTTCAATTTTCATGTCAAGAAATGAATTATTAATTAAAAAAGTAGAGAATTCTCAACAAAATTGTTCAATTTCCAATCAAAAAAAGCATTTTCAGTTAAAATGATGAATCGTCACACAAAAAAATAAATTTTCAATGAAGCATTTCTAAAAAGATAAATTATCAATCAAGGAGATTAATTTTCTGCCGGAAAGGATACATTTTCAATTAAATATATGAATTTTCAACAAAATAGTTTAACTTTTAACTAGAATAATGAATTTTCAACTGCCAACCAACCTAGAAGAAAAATTTATCCCAAAAAGTTGAATTTTCTACAAAATAAGTCAATTTTCTTTGGTCTTTTTATTGTGTTATAATTAATTTTTTGAACTTAAAATATAAGACAAATTTTAAACGAAATGCTCAAATTTTCAAGCAAAGGAATGAATTTGTAAACAAAAATATAAACATGTCACCAAAAAGATTAATAGTCCACTCCAGAAGACGAATTTTCAACAAAAAAGTTCAATTTTCATGCAATGAAATGAATTATTAATAAAAAAATAGAAAATATCCAACAAAATAGTTCAATTTTCAACAAAAAAAGGCATTTTCACTTAAAATGATGAATCGTCACACAAAAAAAATTTTTTGATAAAGCATTACCACTTTCTACTAAGTATTTGAATTTCTAAGAAAAAAAATGAAATTTCTACTAAAAGCGACGATCTTCAAAATAAGAAAGACGATTTTTAAGCCAATAAGATTAATTTTTCACCAAAATAGTTAAATTTTCAAACAAATACGTAAATTTTCAGTAAAAAAATTGATTTTTAACAAAATAGTAAAATCTTCGACCAAAGAGATGAATTTTCAATTAAAATGATGAATTTTCCTACCAAAAAGACGAATTCTCAACAAATTAAGACTTTTTAGTCAAGAAATAAAAAAAACGACATCCAAATTCTCGAACTTTCAAGATAAAAGACGAATTTGTTGTAAAATAGTAGAATTTTCAACCAGAAATATGAACTTCCAACAACAAAAATTAATTTTTAACCATACAGTTGCATTTTTAACCAAAAAGAAGGACATTTGGTAACAAAAAGATTAGTTTTGTACCAAAAAGACGAATTTTTAACCAAAACGATGAACCTTTAACTAAAAAAATAAATTTTGAACAAGGTAGTTCAACCTTTACCCAAGTAGTTCAATTTTTAATAAAAAATATCATTTTTCAAACCAAGTATTTGAATTTGCAACGCAAAAAGCTGGATTTTCGACAAGAAACTTGAATTTTTTAAACAAAAAGAAACCTGAAAACCCCATTTTCTTGTAATACGAATCGTATTCTGCAAAACATGTGACGGAAGCAGTTAGGTTATTTAAGGTTTTGCAAATATTTAAAAATGATATAATTAACAAAAATTCTGTTATTCGAAAGCTTTAATAATCTAATCAGCCATTTTAATCCTGGAACTTTAAATTAAATCAAAGAAACTTAATTGATTTGTTACTCGTATTTACAATTCCGTAATTCTCACTCTTTCTCAATTTTGAATTATTGATTTGCAGTCAGTGTCCTACAATTTTATCCGATTTGTATAATCGAACTTGGGTTCACGTATTATAGAAGTTAATTACATTAACTATGCATATCGCACGGTGAGTATATCAAAGATCAGAATATCGATGGGAACGAAAATATTTCAAACAGTGGTTGATTATTTCTTCCTTTTGTAAAACACCGTATTAATCCCAATTAAAATTCATATCTATTTGCAAATTTCAATTACAGTTTTAATTATAATTGTAATCAACTTCAATTTTTTTTCTTTTATTTTTTATGTCTCTAAACGAGAATAAAGTTGTCGAAATTTTACTTCACTGTCTAAGACTTTGGGATAGGCCATACATTTCTAAAAATTTCATATAACGTTTACTTTAAGGTCCAAGATAATCCTCGAAATAATGAAAAGTATCCGCGAATTTTTACATGAAATTCAAACATAAACTATTTAAAAATCCATCATTAAACAAATTTTGAACTATTAGGTTCTAAGCTATTTGAAAACAATAATTAGTAATTTCGAATTCAAAGCGTTTGACAATATTTCGAAAGGAATGAAAAATAATTCAACTAGTATGATTTCTCAATAAATAGTTTAATATTAAATAATATGAAATTGAGGGTGTTTAAAATTGAAAAATTTATAAACAGAAGCTCTCAAAATTGAAAAAATACAGATTCAAATTTGAAAATTTCGACAGTTTGATTAAAAAGGAGTGGAAATTATATCATTTTTAATTCAAACCGTTCAAAAATAAACAATTTTAATTTCATTGAAGAATTTAAAAATTGAATGACTTCATATTAAAATGTCCAAAATATGACCATCTTAAAACGTTGGAAACTGAAATATTTTTGGTTCAAAAATGTGAAAATTAAATAATTTTAAATTCAGCGAAATTAAGATTGTATTATTGCTAAATAAAAGCGTTCACAATTGAATGAAATTAGCATGGTTGAAAACTTTTTAATTTAAATAACTTGCAATTCGTCTCGAAGAAGATAGTATTAGCTCAAAACCTACTAAATGATTATTTTTACGGATAAATAATAAAATGTTGATTTGTTAACCTTAAATTATTTAAAGAAACAAAGCAGAGCTTTTTTTTAAGTAGAAAGAAAAAAGAGCCATTATTTCAAAACAAATCATTCATTTTTTACCTTGCGTTTGAACCAAAAAAGCTTTAATTTTGAAGTCTCAAAAATTAAACTGTTTTACAATTGCGCATTCAAAGCTATAATTATAAATTGAAATCATAGAAATTTCAAAGATGATAAAAATGATTAATAAGTATCATATCATGTAGGCTCAAATGTCATTTAGAGTGATTGTACAGATTGTTAAATCGAAAACAGTGATTTATATGAAAAAATCACAGTAATTTTCACTGATTAAAATTGAAGAATTTTAAATATTGTAAACCTTTGAAGTTTAATGATTCTAAAAACTTTTAAAATCATATTCGTTATAATTTAAAACTTCTAAAATTACTGAATTTATACTGGAAGAGTTATGAATTAAATAATTGTAAACTTCATTTGAAAATTGTGGCACTCACTCTGAAGTTAGAATCTGGAAACTAAGTAGTTAAAAATCATTAATTTTTAAATTGTGCTGAATGATTTTTCTAATTCAATGACTTTATTCTAAAGTGCAAGATCAATAATTTGAAAATCAATGATAATGCATTTTCAAACAAGAGGAATAACTTCTTATTAAAGAAAATTTTCTAAGATGTCGAACTGACGTATACCAATAAACTGTCACATTGAGCTAAAAGGAAAAGTCGGTAGGTAACAAACACGCAAAAAACTCATCCTAAAGTCTCAAACATTCAACTAAAGTTTCAAAACCCTATTTTTTCCTTGTATACTTTCCAATGAAGGATAACAACTAAGTCTTGGTGTTTCTATTTCTTTCAGCCTAATCTAGAATCGAACCGGAATCTGACTTGGATTGAGAAACCTCTGACAAAACTTTATCCACCTCTTAGGTCCGCTAGTAAGGACGTGACTGTTTAGATGGTCATCTTCTGATTGCGAGGATTTATTCGGGCGACCAGATCAGATAACTGAAGCTCCAATTCACCGCGGATTCGGGTATTCGGCAATGCTGCCTTCCTGCTTTCGAGAGCCGGTCCAGACCAATACTTGGTCTTCTCTCTTTCACTCTTATTTCTTATTTCGATCTTCTCAGTCTGAATCCTTTTCTGGAAAACGCACCGTCCTCCTTTCCTATCCCTGGATCGCGATACGAGTTTACGGAGGACCACTCGGCTTTTACGGCAGTTCCAAGGATTATTTATCCTTCGGAGGCGAGGGAGCTCAGTACATGTCGTAATGCTCGATGGAGCCTTCTCAGGCCCAGCTGAGTCGACTTATTAGGAAATAAATAAAGACGTATAGAAAAACAGAAACACATTCTGTCCAGATTTCTTCCAAAGAATTTTAAATAACTTTTTAAGTATGTTATACAAAAGAAATTAGTCAAAGTAGACGCCGTGTGCCTATAAAAACTGTTTCGCAGCCTATTAGGACGTTAATTATGTCCCTTAAACTTCTTTCTCTCATAATATCCCTCCCCTCACCCCCTACTTTTTACTCTTCTTTTCTGCTACACCTTCCCTCATTTGCCCTCGCTTTTCCTACTATGCTTTCCATCACATCCCCTACTATCCCTCACCTTATTTTCCCCACTTCCCCTACTTCCTCTACCTTAATTTCTCTCATTCACCCCACCATACTTTCACCTCGCTTCGACTACTTGCCCTCCCCTCATTTCCCCTCGCTTCGCCTGCTTCCCCTTTTCACAGTTCGACTCACTTTCCCTTTTCCCTCTGCCTGATTTTCCCTCACTTCCTCTACTTTTCCTACTCCTATTTCCTCTCATTCCTCCTACTTATCCCTTCCCTAATTTTACTTACTTCCCCACCTCTTATTTTCCCTTCTGCGAAAAAATTAACCAGGACGGACGTACAGGCACCTGACTAAAACTATAAGTGTTTCTGCCAGGGGCTACGAAAGCCTACAAATTACTGGAGTAGGCATCATGAGCCTACAAAAAAAGATTTTCTAGCCTATGAAAACGTTTGTTAAGTCGTTCGAATTCCCCTCTCTTTTCTAACCATTTCACCTCCTCTCATCTCCGATCCAACCCTCTTTTATCATCCTATGCTCTCCATTACTCTGCATTACCCGTTTCTTTTGCACTCTCCTCCACTATTTCACCTTTCCTCCACTACTTCACCTCCCTGCCCTACTGGTCTTCCCCTATTTCCCACCTCATGAACATTCCCTTACATAATTGTTTTCATTATGAAGAAGTGGTGCACCGAGAACGAAAGTCCCGTGATATGTAGTACATGTTACCAGCTATTTAAGAAAAAATTAATTATAAAATTGGTGTTCTTGAGAAAATCATGTTTCAACAATTCTACAGGAACAGCCGCAATTTCGTTAATTAAGAAATTATTTCAATTGTTTTGAAATCAGTTGGAATTGCAAGAATTAGCACGTCGAAAACAAAAAGAATATTCCAAATACCTACGCTTGTTCAAAAAATATTGCATTTTGAAAAAACTCTGTATATTTTTGAAAACTCGCCGGTAATATTCGAGATTGTTACAAATGAAACAAATTGTTGTCGACCTTTCTAAGACATATATTAACAATGGTAAGCGACGCACAGTGGACTATTTTGCAAAATTTAATTTCAAAACTTAATATCTCTCGAAAGAATTGACCATAATAGGCATTCTTCAAGCAAGATTGAAGCTTATTAAATGCGCGATAAGGAAAACATATGAAGCGAAGTTTTCCCGAATTTCCCAATTTGGAAAATGCAGGAAAAGGCCGTCATTTTTTGACAAAAATTACCAAATTGTACCAGAACTACAAAGAAAAACGTTTTGTTTAGTGCAAGACATCAAATTTTATAGATTTTTTTCATGCTGAATTCAAATCCGTAAGGAAAAATAGCGTAACGTATTTCTTTTTCCGGAAAATGCGGTTAAATATAAAAAATCCAATATGGAGAGACACAAGTCGGAAACATTATTACCTTTATGTTTTTAGGGTCGTTCAATCCAAATCTGACCTCATAATTACAAAATAAAGAATGGCGGATTCAATATGACGGAACAAAAGTTTTGAAAAATTTAGGAAAATTGACAAAATTGTCCATATTTACGTTTTCGAGGGCGCAGAATCCAAATCTGACGCTGGCATTTCAGGATAAAAAATAACTGATCGAATATGCAGAAACAAACATTAATAAAATTTGGGAAAGTTTACAAAATAAGTCATATTTACGTTTTCGAGGTCGCTGAATCCAAATCTGATAATAAAATTTCGAAATTAAAAATTAAAAATGATAGGTCGGGTTCAGTGAAACAAAAATCCAAAAACAAAATGCATTTTTTACATTATTTCGTGAAGTTTGTCGCCAAAGGTTATGTTCGCGGTAACAGGATTATTTTTGAAACAATTATGTTTTTTTTTTGTATTATGTTTTCCAAATTTTGTTACTCCATATTGAATCAGCCATTTTTTATTTTGAAACTTTTGGTCCGTAATATTGGATCCGTCATTCTTTGTTTTGTAATTCTGACGCCAAATTTGTATTCAGGGACCTTGAAAACTAAATATAATGATCTTCATTAAGTTACCATCATGTTTCCGATTTGTGTCTCTACATATTGGATTTTTCGAATTCAATCGCATTTTTTGCAGAAAGAAAATACGCAACGCAATTTTTTCTCACAGATATGAATTCAGCATTAAAAAATCTGTAAAATATGATGTCTTGCACAAAACAAAATTTTTTTCTTTGTAGTTCTAGCACAATTTTGTAATCTTTGTCAAAAAATGACGGTCTTTTCCCGCGTCTTCCAGGTTGGTAACTGCGGGAAAACTTTTTTCTATAATTTTTGCTTATTGTGCATTTAATAAGCTTTATTCTTGCTCAAAGAACGCCTATTTTGGTCAATTCGTTCGAGAGATATTAGGTTTTGCAAGTAAAATTTGCAAAATAGCCGACTGTGCGACGTATTTAATGAATTTTCATTGTTATACAAGTGAATACATCCATTTTCAATTTATATGTCCATAAAGTGGAAGGTCTGCTGCGTATGGAAGTATTTTTCATTGTATCGAAAATGCAAAATTGGCAGGATGGGGGGTGATTAAATTTTCTTAAAAGAATAATATTTTTTAAAGTTATACTTTTAGTGAGTTCGCATTCAGTGAATGAACGAAATGAAAAATATGTTTTTACCAACAAAGTGTTATAAACAATAAATTTTTTCCATACCTACACTTGTCCAACAAATTGGAAAAAATAGGGTACAACAATGTACTCAGGAAGATGTCGATTATTTTTCACCAATTTTCTATTTGAAATGCTTTCATTGTATGAAAATATTGTTTAAACAAGTCTCATAAACAATATAACATAATTCACAATAAAAATACGGCAATGAATATCCACAACATTCAAGATAATCAGTACAAAATAGGATAAAATACAATGAAAATCTGCACTTGTTCACCTGATTTGGTCAACTAAGTTCTAATTTAGAAACCAATAAAGATATTTTATTGTTCTTGGTCTCATTTTGTAACAAATTTATGTCAAACTTTAATTTTTTCAGATTTGAAACGAAAAAGAATTATTAATATCAAAGACACTAAAGTTATTCTGCAGATGCGTAAACATTTAAATTAAATTTTAAATAACCAGTAGCTGGGGAAAAAATAAAACTTTCAGCATTCATGAACTAAACTTTATTTTGCTCTCTTTGAAGATTTCCATAATTATTTAGCGCTCTTATGGAACAATGTTTGTGAAAATTGTTTATATCGTACTTTCTATAATTAAAATACTGCAGATCAAAAAATACTTTAAAAAAATAATCGAAAGTTTGTTAAGCATATTCTTGTAGCTGATTTCTCTTAGATTTTTCGGTCGAGTGTAGGTATAACAAAAAATTATTGCTTATAAAAATTTGTTGCTAAAAACTGAAACAAAAATTTGTAAATTCTACAAATTCTTTTTGTTAAAGAAGCCCTATCCCTCAGCAGATTTGACAAATGAGAACTCTCCAAATATGTAACTTCTTGAAATATCTTTCTTAAATCCACTCCCCTCCAAACAAATTTTAGATTTTCAATGCCAGAATGAAAATTTTTATTATGCAGAGTAGACCTTCTACTTTATGTATATATTAAGAGGAAAGATATATATTTTGTTTATAAGAATAATAGTTCTGTACATACATCGCTTACTCAGCAAAAGCGCACCATTAATTAGGAAATTCATATTTCATAAAATATTAACCGTAGGCTCCACCTTAATTTGCACATGGGTTTCTGAACCTAAATAGGACGTTTATCTGAACGTTTTGAACAAAAAAATTGCTAACAGTTTCAAGTTTAAGCGCTTCGACTTTTTTCGTCTAATTCGGAAATCTTGTTCAAAGTAATTATCGAATCAACAAATCGAAGATTCAATACAAGATTCATCACAAGATTCAACGACTCAGAAAACGTTAAAAATAGTTTTAAATTTAACCGGAGATCTCAAGAATCTTTTAAATCTTAAAAAATCTTCACAAATCTTTAAAAGATTGCCATTTTGGAAGATTTAAGTATTGCTGGATTTAAATGATTTCAGAAGCCAACAGATTTAATTTGCAAAATGATTAAAGAGTATCTTACAGGTCACTAGTTACCTGAAGCTCAAAAATAGCGTTTATAAAAATGATTGATAAAATTGAAGAAAATATTCTCATACTCAATTTAACTAATTTGAAAGAGAACTGAAGGATAAATTCCAAAAAAATATATGTTAGGTTAAAATTGTTTCAATTTTTATTGAATCCTAATGTTGTAGGGCTCATTTTGTTTCTTTAATGCTTCTCTACATATCACTTTGAAACGCGTTTATTTCAACAATCTAATTCAGGAATTATATAATTGTTTCTTTTTATACAAAATATTTTCATAAACAATATTTTTCTTCAATGAAAACGTACCGAAGGGTTTGGTAGAGAGTCTTTTGAAGAATAAAAGGATCCCTGAAACAGTTGATTTAAATAATAATTGCAACTTTCACCAAAAGATAAAGAAAAAGATAAAACTTTGAGTAATTATTGCTAAATAAAAAATGTTTACCTGAAATATTTTTCTCTAAAGTTGAAATTAGGTCTCTTCGAAAATTCGTTACAATTAACAAGCGGAATATTTTCCTCGATTTCATCAAACAATTTTAACAATGCTCATTTTTGAACTTGAGATAACCTCTATGTATTTCTGACCGAAAAAAATACAGTCACAATTTACTAGCATTGCAGGCTTCATTTATATTTTACAGGATACTCCTTATACCCTACATTTGATAAAATCAATTTCATAAACGGGATACGAGACCCTAAATCTCCCTGCCGAAAATATAAAAAAGATAAGTCATAAAAAGTAGATGCGGGTTTAAAAACACTTTTAATAGTCTTACCTCAAATAATAAATATTAATAATAATAAAATAATAAATAAAAATGTTCGTAGCCCCAAAAAGAAACCTTTATAGTTTCAAAAATTTTTTCCCGGGAGGCAAAATAGGGGGGAGAAGGAAGGGAAAGCCGGAGGAGTGATAGGAGGAGAGGTGAGGGAATGAAACCTGAGAGGATGTCGGGGAAGTGATGAGAGGGAGGGGAGGAGTAGTAAGAGGGGAAGTAGGAGAAGTGATGAATGGAGAAGTGAGGGAATATGACGTGAGGAGAGGATTATGGGGGAAGAAAGGGGTTGTGAGAGGAAGTAGCGGAAGGGACGAGAAGTAGGGGAAGTGATAGAATGAGAAGAAGTCGAAATGAGGGGGAGATTTAAACTACTCAATTAACGTCTTAATGGGCTACGAAACCCTCCTTTGTAGGCGCGCGTAGCCTACTTTCTAAATTTTCTACTGTAAATCATTAACTACTGTATAGTGGTTTTCCCTAACTTGTCGAATTTTTTCAAATTTTACCTCACACTCCTGCTAACCCTTCGATTGGATGAATGTTCACGGGAATACCTCTTAAGAAGACTTATCGAGCTCGAGTTTTCGCCATTGCACTTCTACAAACGATAAATCGACGACAAAAGCGTTTCTCGGCCGCAAAGCCAGCTTTTTCGGAAATTAAACCGCTCTAAATTCCGCTCACCGATTTCCCACCATGGCTTCCGTAATGTTCTGCTCCTTCCAACTGTTTATTCTCTATTGGTAAATTCTTGAATAATCTGCATCTGAATTTGAAATGCAACATGCATACAGAAAACTTTTTTTGTATGCAGATGAATGCAATTTTTAAAGCTAGTCAGTATTTTTCAAGCACCAGAAACAGCTTTTCACTCTGAGAAAATATCTTTTTAAATATGCAATTGAATTTTTTTTAGTAAAATCTTCAATTAATTCGTAAATTATGGCAGGGTAACTACTCAAATCCTGGAAAAAAATTCCCTCAAAATTCCCGGTTTTTTCCCAGTATCTTTAGATTTTGTAATATCTTTTTTTTTTTAATTGGTAAATGTATAAATATAATGTTAGAGATGGTGAAAAATGACATACTTTAGACCAAAAAGAATTCAATTGTTGGATCCTTTATTCCATAATTCAACGTTTCGGAAACGAATAGTTTTCCTCATCAGGATAATTAACGAGAAGTGCATACATGTTCATCAGTATAAAAAATTAGTTCTACATTCTCCTTTTTCCATTAGTCTATAAAAACTGTAGAAAAGCTGATATAATTTATTTTTTTTAATTATAAAAATAAGCGTAATAAAGAAGTAAAAAAGTGAGGTTAGGTGAAAGTAATTATATAAAAGGACAATTAATGTAATGGTAAAAGTATCATGATATTTAATTAATATTTTTAATTTAGAAAGCTTTGACAAATTATTACAGGCATTCTTTAACATATTACCACTATCAAATAATTGACTACATAATGCTAAAAACATAATTATTTCTTGAATTTGTTCACGAAACAGTTGAATTTTCAAGAAAAATGGATTACCTTTTAACGAAATTGTTAAATTTTAGCTAAAATTTGACGAGTTGTCTAGTGTTAACATTATGGTGCATTAGTCAATTAAAAATACTAACAATGAAAGACGCCAATTGTTTTAGGAAAAATTATCCGCATTCCATTTTTTGTTAAGATTGTTTATAATAATCCCCAGTCCCTATTCCAAGTCAAAATTATGATGTTTAACGAAAATTTGGGCTAACTGAGAATTATTATTTTCCTGGATAAATGCCAGTTCCAACTGAAAATTGATTGAAATTTGAAAATGCCCAGTTCCAAGTCAGAATTACAATTTTTTTCAAAAATTCCCTGTTCAAATTTAGAAATTTAATTACTTCCGAAAATTCTCCGCTTGAATTCAGAATTAGAATTCTATTGAAAACTTCCCTGTTCCAATCCAGAATTTTAATTCTTTTCGAAAATACCCTGTTTCAACTCACAATTAGAATTATTTTGAAAAATTCAATATTCGAAGTAAGAATTGATTTAAGTTCTTTTGAAAAAGTCCCGGAAATATTTAAAAGCAGTTGACATTTTTTTAATCCTCTAAAATACTGTGAATTATTTTGAAATCCCCAACAATTTATATATCCTTGATATCCTTGGAATCCCTAGTTAAGTCATTCAAAAAACTTCTGATAATCCAAACATTACATTTTTAACAAAACAGACGAATTTTCAACAATATTCATATATTTTCAACAAAAAAGTTTAACTTCAAACGAAGAGGATAATTTTCCACCAAAGACACCAAAATTTAAACAACATGCTTGAATTATCGACTGAAGGGTCGAATTTTCTACTACAAAGATAAATTTTTAATCAATAAGGGAATAGTTGAATTTTCCGTTAAAACAATTTGCAAAAAAATGAATTTATTACAAAACAGTTAAATTTTCAACCCGAAAAGGTGAACATTCAGCAAAAAAAGTAGTATTTTTACCTAAACAGATGACATTCTTACCAAAAGAGATAAATTTTTAAATAAAAAAGACGAATTTTCAACCAAGAAGATAATTTTCTACTAGATAAGAAAAATTCTACACGAAATCAGATAATTTTTCAACAAATAGTTGAGTTTTTAACCAAGAATATTGATTTTCTTTCAAAAAGGACGAATTTTTTTACAAAATACAAATTTTTTTTTTAATAGTTGAATTTTCAATTAAGAAAATTAACTTTCAACTAAGTAGTACGAATTTTTAACAAATTACATCAATTTTCAACTAAATAGTTGAATTTCTAATATAAAAAAGATACATTTTTAACCAAACATGTAACAGTAAAAAATTAATTTCAACAAATAATTTTCAGAAAAAAATGCTCCACCAAATAGTTGAGTCTTCTACCAAATTTGTTAATTTTTAGGCCAAAAAGACGATTTTTCTACAAAACAGTTGAGTTCTCGAGCCGAAAATATGAATTTTTAACATAGAAGTTCATTTTCAATAAAGCAGTTGAATTTTGAACCAAATAGTTCAATTTCATGTTAGAAAATGAATCTACAGGAAAGTAGTTCAACTTTGAAATGAGGAGTTCATTTTTCAACACAATAAGATTAATTAAAAAAAAATGTAATAGTTGATATTTCAACCCAAAAATATTGTTATTTTAAAATAAAAATAGTTGAACTTAACCAAAAAAGAAGAATTTTCCACTAAAATAGATACATTTTTAACCCAAATTAGAATAGTTAAATTTCCAGTTAAAATGAATAATTTTCAACAAAAACAGATTTATGTTAAACCAAACAGTTGTATTTTTAACTAGAGAGATGAAATTTCTACCAAAAGAAATGAATTTTCAAATCAAAATGACGAATTTTCAACAAGAGTTGAATCCTCAACCATACAGACTAATTTTTAAACAAACAGTTGCATTTTTAACCAAACAGGACGCATTTTCAAAAAAATACACACATTTCAACTAAATAGTTACATCTTAAACGGAGGGGATTCATTTACTACCAAGAAAGCCGAATTTTTTAAACAAAATACATAAATTTTCCACTAAAAAAGATAAATTTTCAACCCGAAAGGGTGAATTTTCAACAAAAAAATTAATTTTTAAACGAAACAGATTGATTTTTAACCAGACATAGGTGACACATTATAGCGTAAAAAATCATATAATTCTCAATGTACATTTGTACAAGATTAATGTATAAAACTTTTTTTGAGATTTCCGTCGATTAAAAACGAGCTTAGTAGAATTTTTGACTAGAAAGAAAATCATGCGAACCTCAACCAACTTAAACCGAAAGATCCTTGATTGAATATTGCTTTATAATGCCACAAAATTAATTTTCATAACGAAAACAAAAAAATTCCCAATACAAATTTTTTTATCTCTAAAAATATTAAAGTTTTATTGAACAATCTTTATTTTTTATTTTTAAAATTATATAAGTATTATTTAATTACTACCTGAGATGAACCGGCGATTAAAAAAAATCTTTCAACAACTTTTGCTGCGATAAAAGTTTTTTTTTTAATATACAAGAAACCTCTGTAAATTATACAGTTCTCATTTTGGAAGATAATTTCATCATCTTTTTTCACTCGGTTTTTAAGCAGAAAAAAGCCTGTCGTATTTATAATCCAGTAATCTAAAAAATAAAAAAGGATTCTTAAAAAAAGCGCTCCCACGATTTTTTTAATTGCTCATAACAAATATTCGAACACCATCCAATAAAAAAATTATGCAGAAAACAGTCCAGTTGTGTTATTTTGTAATAACTTTTCGCACTAAAGTAGTATATAAATCTTTCTAAATTCTACAGTAATAATTTTACAACATTTTTTTTTAAATCGTCTATACTCAATTTTTCATGTTTAACAATGCCTAAGTAAAAAATTATATATTAATTTGTTGATAATCAAAATCTCAAGCTTTGAAAAAAGTGCTTCCACGATTATTTTATTTCTTTGCGCAAAATACGCGCACACTATTGCCGGGTAAAAATCTCTCAAAATTCTGTATGAGATGAGCCCGGGGTGAAGCTAATTTGTCTATTTTTCAAGTAGATATTGCAAAAATAGTGTAAATCTCAATGTTTTCTTTAATGTTCAATAACTTCCGTAATAATCAATATTTTTATGGTTTTTGTGCTCATCTTAAAGCCATTTTCTTACAGTATCACAGCAGCTTATGAGCATAAATGTAAAAAAATGTTTTTTTTTTTTTAAATGAAGATCGAAAAGAAATCTATTTTATCATGAATAATTGTATGCAAAAGGAGCATGAAAAAGATTTACAATTAAAAAACAGAATTCCAAACTATCTCACTTTTCGGCTCATTAGAGACAAGAATAACCAAATGAAAAAAGAGGTCTAACCAATTAAGCTACGGAGAGACGAGAAAATTTTCTTCACAACTCTTACAAGTTGAATGTCGACGTCATTCAATATACTTGCAAGATATTCCAACATGAGATTGATTTCATTAATTGATGTTATGTTTTCTGACCAGTAAATTATTTGAATAATATGATGTTGATGTTTTTTGTCTACATGGTCGATAATCAATATTTTTTTTATATTGATTATTAAAGTTGTGAAAAAAATATCTCTAGCTTCGCTGGGATTTGAATTCTAGATCTTTCACATTGAATCACGTCAACATTCAACTTGTAAGAGTTGTGAAGAACATTTGCTCGTCTCTCCGTAGCTTAATTGGTTAGAGCGTGAGACCGGAAATCTGAAAGATCTGGAGTTCGAATCCCAGCGGAGCTAGAGAGATTGTTTTTACAACTTTAAAAAATTGTGTTTCACAACTTCAATAGTCAATATTTAAAAAAATATTGATTATCGACCATGTAGACAAAAACATCAACATCATATTACTTAAATAATTCACTGGTCAAAAAACATAACACTAATTAATTTAAATAATAATAATCAGGGGGTAAAAATGAGTGAGAGAAAAATCAGGGAATTTTGAAATTATATTTCTTTCAGTCACCCTGCGGATTTATCAAGTAGGCTATTCGGATTCATAGAGAGCTTCAAAGATATCAAATTTACAAGGAGCTTAGAGGAAACCGAATTATTGTGCCAGAGTTTAGTGGGTTCGTAGAGATTGTTGTGTTAAAAGGATCTTAGGAGGGCCAATGACCCCACCACGTAATACTAATCACTACCGGTATAACGCGTTCTCTGATCTCATCCCCCGTCTCTTAAGAGGAGACCTAATTCAGGCCGTCCTAAACGCATTAGCGACTAATCCTGTTGTCCCTTGGACCCCATCTTATCAGCACAATGCTCGCATCTCATCGTTTATCATTAGCCTATTAACGAGTCATCTTTTCCAAATAACACTTTTCTTCTCAAATGACCTAAAAAATTTTTTTTCGTGACGAAAGAAAGATTATAGTTTGTACTCGCAGCATGGGCGCAGATCAGGCAAAACCTGGAAATCAGGGGAAAGTCAGGGATATTGGAAAAATGGCAAAAGGCAGGGAATTTTTGTAACAAGCACTTTGAGTAACTGTCAAGAATCAGTCCTTCTACATAGTTACTTTTAGTTAATTTCTTTCTCAAATAACTTTTTAGTCACATTGTTAAGACGAAGTCACTGTAGTCACTTTCAGGCCTCGGACTCACTACACTATGAACACTATTTTGCACCTTTTTTGAACAATTACACTATTTTACTACCATTTCGAACAAAATTACACTAAAGACAATATTTTTTCACAACTGTATGCTAATTCCACCATTTCTTTACTTTTTCTTTAACAATATTTTTCAACCTATTTGCTAATTTGCTATAAATCGTCTCAATGGCTGATAAGGGCTGTCCAAAATTATGAATTTTCGAGTAAAAAAGAGGAGCTTTCAACAAAACAGCTGAATTTGCAACCAGATAGTTAAATTTTTAACCAACAAGATGAATTCTTAACAAATTACATAAATTTTCCACAAAACAGTTGAATTTTCCACCAGATTGTTGAATTTTCAAGCAAAACAGACGAATTCTCTACAAAATAGTTAAATACTCTACAAAATAGTTGAATTTTCACCATAAAATGTAATAGTTGATACTCAACCCGAAGAAGATTCAAATTTCTAATTGAAAACAGTTGAATACAACCAAAAAGGATGAATTTTTCAGAAACTATTTGAATCCTCAACTGAAGCAGATTAATTTTCAACCATACAGTTACATTTTCAAACAAAAAAATTAGTTTTCTACCAAAAACTACTAATTTTTAACAAAATACATATGGTTACATTTCAAATCAAGACGATTTATTATGTACTAAAAACACGAATGTTTGACGAAATACATGAATTTTCAACCAAATAGTTGAATTTTCTACTAAACCAACTAAATGTTCAACAAAAAGTGGAATCGATACATATTTTTAGTTAAAACCTTTAATTTTAATACAACAAAAGGAGAATTCTTGACAAAATAGTAAAGTTTTCAAGCAAAGAGAAGAATTTTAAACTGAAGTGATAAATCTTCAACCAAAAACGTTAGTTTTTGACAAAATAGTTCAACTTACAACCAAGTAGTTTGATTTTCAAGTCAAAAAGACAAATTCTCAACAAAAAATGTAATAGTTGATATTCAAGCTACAAAAGATTTTAATTTTAAATAACAAAGTTGAATATAATAAAAAAGACGAATTTTCAACAAATTACTTGAAGGCTTAACTAAAATATATACATTTTTAACCAAAAAAATTATTTTTTACCTAAAAATAAGAAGTCTCAACAAAATACATAAACTTCTATTTATATACTTCAATTTCCAACCAAAAAATAAAAATTTTCAACAAATTACATAAATTTCCAACTAAATATTTTTAACAATGGACGTGATGTTAGTTCAAATTTTATTTTGTTGATTTTTAGTCTGTATTTTTTTCGTTTCTGAAAATTGTGAAATAAATAGTTGAATTTTTAAGCTAAAAAAAATAAATATTCTAACTCAAAATTATGTACTGTAATTTTTATTAAGGAGAATTAATTTTCAATAAATTTTTTTTTTTTTTACAAAACTGTTTAATTTTATACCAAATAGTTGAATTTTATACCAAATCGTGAAATTGTCAAGTCCAAAAGACGATTTTTCTATCAAAACAGTAGAACATTTAGCCAGAAAATATTAATTTAAAAAAAAAAAGTTATTCTACAAGCAGTCGGTTGAATTTTCAACAAAATAGGTAAATTTTCAGTTTAAAAAAATCATTTTTAACAACAACCAAAATTTTAATAGAATTATCAATCTTCAAACAAAACAAAAAAAGAATTTTTAAGAAAGTAGTTAAACCAAGGAGTTGAATTTTCAACTGAAAAATATTAAATTTCTACAAAAAGAGAGACATCATCAAACCAAAAAGATGAATGTTCAAAAAAATAGTTTGATGTTCAATAAAATAGTTGAATTTAAAATTTAAAAATATGTATTCAAGAAAGGAAGAATTTTTTAATCAAACTGTTGAATTTTAAACCAAGAGGTAGGACTTTAACAAAATTGTTGAATTTTCAATAACGAAATAATAAAATTTGTAAATAAAAAATATGAAATCTTAAGGGGAATGAACTTCGAACAAAAAATAGTTGGATTATCTTATTAGGTTCTATTAATTGTGTTCGCATTTAAGTGGACAAATATAAAAAAATGGAAAGACTGTGAAGCCTGCGATAAATATATAGGAATTTTGATAATTTATAGTCTGAAGAAAAACATTAAAAATAAACATTGAACTTCATTTTTAATACTCGAAAAATTTTACGGCACTGTTTTGACACTTTTTTTTAAATTTTTGACACTATTTTTAATCTCTAAAGTGTGTCTGAAGCCTGCACTTTTCTACACCTATTTTTGAACTTTCTTGAATTCTTTTGAAATATTTTAGGATTTTTTTTAAGGATTTCAAAACATTTTATTTTTATATTTTAATGATTTGAAGGATTTTCGGAGGGTTGTAAATATTTTAGCCTATTTAAAAAATTCTGAGGAATTTTGAAAAGCTTTCAATAGTTGCAAGGGATTTAAAAAGATTTCAAAGCATTTGATATAGGTTAGAGTTTTTGAAATATTGAAATTAATTTTTAATAGGTTTCAATAATTTGAGAGAATTCTAAAGGATTTTAGAGATTCTAAAGTATTTAAAAAGATTCGAAAGAATTTGAAGAGCTTTAAAAATTTTGAATGGATTTAAAATATTTTAACGGATTTTAAATATTGTAGGGTATTTTAAAAGATTCCGAGAAATGGTTAATAGATATGAGTGTTTGAATGATTTTAAGGGAATTAAAGAAATTTTTTTAGGGATTTGAAGAATTCCCTAAAATTCGAAATATAGGGAACAACTTTATAGGACCTACAAGGTTTAAGGATATTTCAAAAAATGCCAAATGATTTTATAAGGTTTCTGAAAATTACAATGATTATAAGAGATGTTAAAAGTCTTCAAGGTATTTTAGTAACTTTTCTAGAATTTCAAGTGATATATATATCTCCATTTTTTATGCAATTTCATGGGTTTTTATAATATATTGATTGATTTCAAGGAGTTGATTCACATAAATTGAAGCTTTCAGTAGAATCTCAAAGATTTTCAAATATTTCAAAACATTTTCAAAGATTTTACATTTTATATAATTTTACAACATTTTATAATATTTTATTGGATTTCCAAGAGTTTATTTACAAAAATTTAGAGATTTCGTAGGTCTTTAAAGATTTCAATATATTTCAAGTTATTGCCAAAGGTTTTGAAGTATTTTGAAGATTTTGTGATGTTTTAAAAGGTTCCAACATGTTTTTAACCGATTAATTAATTTGAAAGGATTTCAAAGAATTTTAATGATCTTAGGGTAATTACAAAAATTCTGACGAATTCTCAAAAGCTCTATAGATTTTCAAAGGATTCCAACAAATTTTAAAGAATGTGAAATATAGTATATTCTTCATATATTTAAATACTCTAAAGTGATTTGAAAGGATTCGAAAGATTGAAGGGTATTGTTAAAAATTTCAAGAAATTTTCAACAGCTCTGAAATGTTTGAAAGGGTTTTGAAAAACTTCGAAGGTTTCTAAATATTTTAGGGTATTTCAGAAGTTTTCCATGATTTTTAAATTGATTTCAGTAATTTAATGGGATGTCAAAGATTTTGAAATATTGTAGCGTGTTTCAGAAGATTCCAAGGCATTTTCTAGAGATTTTACCAATGTTAAGGGATTTTCGAGGATTTTAATAATTTTAAGGGCTTTTAAAAGATTTCAAGGCATTTTAATAGATTTTTCAGGATTTCAGGAAATATCATCAGATTTCATTGGATTGGTTGGAAATTTATAATATTTTGATAGATTTTAAAGAATTCATTCACAAAAAGTAAGGAATTCTTTAGGGTTTTGATGATTTTAAGAGATTTTTCAATTTTTTGAATTTACTTAAATTTTTCTAAAGTCCCTCCATTCTTGTCCATAAAATGGATTTTTTATATTTTTGTAGTTTTTGCTTAATTCATCTCGAATTAAGTAAAGAAAGAATTTTAATTTGAAATGATCCTTCCATTGATTAATTCATCTAATTAATTTTAATTTCCTTGAATTGATCTAAACTTACTTCAAACTTTCTGAAGTCAATACATCTTTTCATATTTTGGAATTGTTTGAAATTCGCTTGAGTTTTTGTTGAATTGGCCTTCAATTTTTAATAAATTCATTGAATTCGTCTCATTTTCCTTTAAGTCCTCTCAATTCACTCCAATTTCACTTAAATCAATTCAACCTTAATTGTTTTGAAGTCTTATAAATTTATGCTCAATTCGTTAAAATTCACTTCAAATTCTTATAAATTTCATCGAATTCCTTTTGACTCAAAAGAAAATTAATCACATCATCAGGGCACATTAGCCACATTAGTCACTGGTTCACTCTTCTCTAGCGAATTAGACTATTGCAGCGCTGAGGTTAATAAATGAAAAAGTTATTTAAAATTAAGAATAGTTTTATTCCATTTATAAAAAATTCTATATTAAAAATGTAACAAGATTACAATTTACGTCTTTAAATTTTAATGGTCCCACCGAAAAAAAAGCATTTTAATCTTGCTTCTGGTCCTTTTCTTATAAATTCGTTTTGAACTTCAATCATGTTCATTCTTTTGATTAATATCAAAGCTATAAAATAATTGAATTGCTTTCAATATTCGCATCATTCGATATTAACCAATCATGGTTGAATTTTGTTGCAGTACATTTTGACGCCGTCTTTGTTCAAAATGAAATTTGTTTTCTGTGCAGGAAATAGTTTGGGAATTTTTTAACTAAAAATTTTGCGGCTAGCCTGGTTAATTAAATTCTGTTTACAGATTTATCAGATTATTAAATTTCAGTAGACCATTAGTTGGGTTTCGAGTATGTGGTAATGAGGATCGGGTGAAAGTCAATATGAGGATCAAGAAGCAAACTAATCCAGGCTGAGATTTGGAAGCACACGGTAGCCGTTCAAAGATGGCCAATGGCTTCTCTTTCTCCGTTCAACTTGCTTACCATTAAAGTGGAAACAGTTTCACATGCTTGAAACTATCGAACAACTTTAGCGTACCTCATAGCCTCATCGAACGAGGGGATCATCTCGACACCATGGATTAAGAAAGGACGGATAGCATGTTTACCTATTATAAATGGACTCTTCCAAGGATTCAATTTGTGAACTAGAATTAGATTGATGGAGTATTAAAAGACAGGCCTCAGACTCACTAGATCCTCATCATAATAAGAAAATTGTGAAGCTTATATGACAAATTAAGATGAGCCTTCAAACCTCTTGCAAGTTCTATAATGAAAACACTGAGGAGAAAATCAGGATCTGATCTTCCTTATTTTGGTCTCACATTCCGGGCATAATGAGATATAAGGGTGGTGAAGGTACAGAACCCATGGAAATGGTTAGTGCTTCTGCCAGGTTTTTCTGTAAAGTTTATAATCCCAATACTCTGTTGCCAGTAGATGAGGAAGATAAGCCTATGGATTTAAACGAGTCTCTATCCTCACACTAAAATGAAATATCTTCTAATCAAATATATAATTCTGTCCCACGGATAACAAAGATATCATATATGCTATCAACAAGATCATTGGTATAAAGATGTATCTTCGCAGCAGCATGGATTTGTTCCGCATAGATCCACAATGACAAAGATAAAATGCTTTTCTCTACTTGTTAGGTCACAACTAATCGAATAGAAATAGGTTGATGTTATATGTGTATACGGATATCATGAAGGCATTTGATAAAGTTGATTATGATCAAACATTAAGTAGATCAGATCTAGATACTAATGCGATACGTTTAGTACATACGTACCTATCTGATGGGAAAACTGTAGTGGAATATGGTAGATATAACTCTCAACCTTTCACACTAACATCCGCAGTACCGCAGGGTACAAATCTACGCCCCCTGATTTTTGTTGTATCTGTTAATGACTTTTATGATATGATCTTAAATTGTTTCCATTATTTCTCAGAAGAAACTGGAGGGTCACTAAAGTTGCGGCTTAAATAAAAGTTGATATCTTTCGGAACTTGCACTTCAATGGAAACCTGTGGAGACCCAAAAGGGTTTTTTTGGAGAACACTTGAATAGAACAACATGCAGGCACATTCACAAACTAACCGCTTCCAAAGTGGGGCTGGTCAGTTGAGAATTTACAGAATTTGTCGACCGATGACTTAAGGCGAAAAGTTTCTTTCATATGAATGCGCCTTTATGTTTACAAGTTTGGTGCATAATTGGAAGAGATTCCAATGGATTTCTAGAAAGCTTCAGGGAATAAATAAAGAAATTTCTCTATATTGAGGGCAGTCATAGGATTTAAAAAAAAAGTCGTAAGATTTCAAAGGATTTCTACATATTGTAGAATGTTTAAACGATTTCACTAGATTTCAAAAGATTCACGAGTTTTTGACGAATCACAGAGGATGTTAACAGATTTCAGGGGTTCCTAAACGTTTTTAGCGGATTCCAAATCTTTTATGGTATTCGAAAAGATGGTAATATTTTTCAAAATGTATGCTACTATTGACACAATTTTAAGTTTATTCAATGAGTCGGTGGACTGATATTATTATTATTTACGAATAATTTGCTGTTAATCAAATAATTTAGTGGCAGTTTTTGACTGAATCTGAATAGTCCCCGTTATTGTAAATGCTTCTGAGATTAGATTTTATAGGCTCTGATTATGTTTATTATAGTTATACGTACAAAAGCAAAATAAGTTAGCGATTTGATAATTTATCATTTGTTGATACGGTGCGCTAGTTCGAGAGCCAACTTTTCAGCAAAATCGAAATTTTAACATGCTAATCGAACAAGCTCAAGGGATTTTTATGGTCGGTGAAAAAGCTATTTGTCTAATTAAAGCTAAGTATTTGTGTAAATTCTAGAATCCTCGAAATTTCAAAATGTAAATTAGACTCGTGGAAATTAAGCGGCATGCATAATTAAATTTGAAACTAGACTTATGTTTGACAGAAAGCGCCTAACATTAATGCTTCCGCCTCCCATTGTGTTATAAAATACATAACAAAATCGGATTCCTTTATCCCTATTCAGCAAAGTACATATGCGCCTTTCTCATTTGTTTGCTTCGCTAACAATGTGAATAGCTTTTATTATCTTTCCTTTGTTTTTCATAAAAGAGCATGCTGTAATTATGTTTAAAGTATGCAGAAAACACTACCTTCTTGCATTAAAAGTTACATTCATTGCCTCGAATATTTCAGGGATCACAGTCCGTCCCGTTTTTCACCTAATCCCCTTTTCCCTTTGAATTTAAAAAATCCCCTGAAATACCTTAACGAAGAAGACTAATTTTCAATTTTTTGAATTTCTTTTTTTTATAGAATAATATTTCTTTGGCTGAAATTAAAAAATAACCAAAGAGCTTTCAAGTATTAAAAATACGTTAAAACCAATATCAATGTCTAAGTTTAAATTGGTTAGAGAGCACTTTCATGCAATATTTACGAGATAATCACGTCCCATATTCCATATTATATACAGTTTTTCTAATGACAATTAATACCCCATTTTAATCCTCTTTGTTAACCTAATATTAGAGTACTGAACCGCTGTTATCCCTGCTATTTTATTCCTTAAATCGGATATTTTTTCTACGAACACAACTACCTTCTGACTTCGTTTGTGCAAAAAATTGTACGAAAATTATTAATTACGAGGTCTGTCCGAAAAGTATTCGACTTTTTGATGTACCAGTAGTAAGAGGTAATTTCAGTCAATGGCAATGATATTCCCTTCAAAATATTTCCTTTTGGAAGCCACAACCTCCTTCCGGCGATCCTCCCACTTTCGGAAGCACTCCTTAAAGTCACCTTTCGGAAAAGCTAACGGCTGCTTCGTCGCATTCTGTTCTATTTCCTCTAAGCCTTGAAATCCTTTTACTTTGAGAGGATACTTCAATTTGGAAAAGTACCAGAAATCACATGGAGCCAGGCCAATACTGTATGGGGGCTATTTAAGTTGTGCAAAACCGTGTTTCACCAGGAATTGATGAATAAGCCGTTTTCTCACCGTTTTCTTCTCACAGCGGCACGTAATCGCTTCAGAACTTTTTGCTATACTTTCTGTTTACCGTCTGACCTTTTCCAGCATATTCATATAGTACACGAAACCTTCCTGGTTGCACATTTTGAGGTTTTTTGGCCGTCGCGGGCCTGCAAGAGCACGACTCACTTTCGACTGAAGAACGGCCACTTTAAAATCGCCTGAACCGATCTTTAATTTGAATATCACTCATAAACTTATCGATTTTCGTTCTAGCGTTCCAAGTCCATTGTACTTAGTAGGTAGCCTCTGTGAGGGTCTCCCCATAACTAAATTTCTGATTTTGACAATAGTGCGACTTAGTACAAAGTTGGAGTACAAGGTTGGTTACTTTCCGGACAGAAATCCTATAATCTAATAATCGACTTATATGATACAAATAATTAAGATAGCATAATTGGAAACCTCTGTAAGCTGCAGCATGAAGATTCTGAGAGTTGCGATTTGAGTAAGTAGAGATGAGCAGGGTGGAATGATTAGGTATAATTAGTCCATTAGGATACTCTCGTCTTTGTAGATCGAACCATTGCAGATTTGCGAGGTTCGCGACTCGAGATTAACTAAGTATATGCCAAGTCGTTTTAATTAGCAGCCTAATACGGGCTATCGACTTCATAATCGGATTATTCACTGGGAAGAGGTCTCTGATCCTCCTCCTCCTCTCACCTGCCGGCAGACTTCCAGAAATAAATTGGATGTTGAGCGGCGAAAATTGGTCAATTAGGGTAGAAGACCAGCTTTTCCCACCCCAAAGTCTTCATCGATGCGATCTCGGGCTAAGCTAAAACTGATTGACTTTCCGCTTGCAAAAGTTTCAGATTCACAGTCTGGCTTTCCAAACTACATCAAATAAAAATTGTTTCAAGTCGCGAGTAGAAAAAATTCCCAGTCAGATCCCATTGGGATTCCAAATGAAGTTCTACGAAAGTTCCGGATATGAGGCAAATTGGGTCTTTGAAACAAAAGTACTAGAAATGTCCCATTTCATTTTTCTGGAAAATGTGTTCAATTCCCATTTCATCAATCCATTACTGCCTAATACTGGAATATGTAATACAGTGCCGAAATATTTCAAAATACATCCTGTTAATGAAGGGCTTTTTCGAACAAAATTGAGAGAAAAGTACCACTTTATTTTTGTCGGGCTTTGTTAATTTTAGGTCTGAAAAAAGTTCAAAAACAATCTTTCTATGAAGGAATGTTGGGGAAAAAACTAGAGAAGTTCCAGAATGCTCTAGAGAGTTTCGTCAAATATTTTTTTAGGAAAAGTCTTTTTAACACTATTTTCTACTTTGATGCTTTCAAAATCAATCCTGCCAAATGCCAATGATTCGAAATTAAAGTTTTTTAGTATGGTAGTATATATACAGGGTTTGATGCAAGTCAATACTAAAATACCAACTTTTCTTGAAATTTTTTGAAAGTCCAAATAGGAACGAGACTAATAACAATTTCAAGTTAATTCTTTTCCAGTTTTCACAAGTTTTCATGAAAATTTTAAAAACTAGAAAGATAAAAATTTTTTGTTTTTTACGACTCTTTCAGACAGTAGTTAAATGCTTAAATATAATATTTACTTGCAACGTTTTTATAGCGGATTGCTATCCTCATCAGACAATCTTAATCCAGTTTTGTTAATTCCATCCCTCCACAGATTCTGAGAATTAAAAATTTCAAAATTAATTGATGAATCGAATATGAGTGTTGGAAGCAGAGTTGCTAAATGCTTCATTTGAGCTTACAATTTGTGTCAGAATATGTTCTAAAATCGAAGATTCGTAGAGAAACCGAAACAATTTATTAACCGAATCTATTTCAAATTACTTTACCTTTATAAATGTTTGATCTAATTAAAGCATCTAACTTTTCCGTCCTAACTTTGATGAAGTTAATTTTCTTCTTTCGAACTTTGTCGGAAATTTAATAAAATATTAAAAATTACAAAACTTTCAGCGGTTTCACTTAAAATATTGAAAATCGATTTTCCAAAATACACCTTGTATTTTTGCTAACATTTTTCAAATGTCATTTTTGCACTTCTCTTACAAACGACAGATTCAATAAACTGCTTAAAAAATTTTTTGCTGATTTTAAAAACTTTTACAAAAAATAGCTTTTACTATTTTATGATATCTTCTATCGTTTGCAAGGAAAATTAAAGAATTCAATTTTTCTAAAAATATTCTACTAACCACAAACATGATTTGGCCTGCATAAAACTCACAGCGTGTGTTCTTCAGATGAACAAAAATTTTTTTCAAATGTTACACAAAAGTTATTTGCTCGAGGAACCCATTTTCTTATTTTACATTCACAAGAATGTTTTTTCGAAAAATTGTATTTTTTAATTTCTCTCACGAACGCTACCAGATATCATAAAAGAGTAAGACCTTTTTTTTGTAGAAGTTTTTAAAATAAGCAAAATTTTTCCTTGTTATTTTATCAAATCTGCTTTTTTAAGAAAAATTCAATGCTTCGAGGAAAAAATCTTTTGAACAAAAAGATAGTTTAGGCCGCATGAAACTTACAAGAATTCTTCGTCATTCGACTCACAATTTAGCAAAAAAAATTTCATTTTTTTAAAACAGCCCTAAAATTTCAAATAATCTCAAATTCGCGAAAATCATTTTTTTTCTTCTAAAAACGATAAAATACGTGTCGTCTTATTTCCTTTGAACAACAAAATATTTTGAAGGCGAATCATTCTGTCATTAAAATTTGCACTGCCTGTATGATTCATGAGTTTTCACAAGATTTATGTTGTAAAAAAGTACCTATTGTTGAAATAGAACTAGACTATCAAAAACATTTCAAAGACATCTTGCTATTCAAGAAATGTTTTAAACAAGAGTACTATAAAAGTCCCACTTCGTTTATTTTACAAAATTCGTACAGGTGTTTATAGATCTTATATTCCAACAAAATTCTGTTAATGTAGCGAAAATTGCATCTTTTTTTTGTATAAATGTTCCTTTTATTTTGAAAAAAGTTAATGGGAGTTTCTAGTACTTTTGTCCTGAAGATGAACTAGGATTTGTAAAATTTTTAAGAAAAATTAAGTGAGAAAAACTTTTGTCCCTATTTGGAATTTTAGAAATTAAAGCTCCGGACATAAACAATTGTAAAAAAAGAATACAATTTGCTATTTTATATATATTCTTATGTATTAGTGGTTAAAAACTAAAAAAAAAAGAAATTTGACATTTTAGATCCATACTTTGAAAGCTTTTCTTTCACTCCGATTTTTTTCGAGGATGGCTCACATTAAACCTCATGGGGTGTAGAATTGTGACACATAATGAAATTTACTATCTTTTATTATTATTTTTTTTATACTACTGGTTAAAGAATAAGAACAATGAGTAAATTTGGATATTTAGTTTCTTCTTTTAATCCGATTTTCCTCCGGGTGGATCAAATTGAAGCCCTTAGCTTGCACAATTGTGAGAAAGAATAAAATTTGTTGACTTATACTCTTTTTTTATGTCAGTGGTTAAAAACTAAGGGAAATAAAGTAATTTGAAAATTTTGCCTTTTATACTTCTATGCTGGAAGCTTTTTTTGTAGCTCTATTTTCCTCGGGGGTGGCTGAAATTAAAGCTCTTGGCAAGAAGAATTATGACAAAGAATATAAGTATCTATCGATTTTTTGTTGTATAAATCAGTGGTTAAAAACTAAGGAAAATGAAGAAACTTGAATTTATATACCCCTATGGTGGAAGCTTTTGTCTTAGTCTGATTTTGTTCGGGGATGGCTAAAATTGAAGCTCTTGGCATGAAGAATTGTGACCAAGAATAAGCTTTATAATATTTTTTGTATATATCAGTGATTCAGAACTAAAGAAAATGAAGAAATTTGGCCTTTTAGACACCAGTGCTGGAAGCTTTTCTTTTATTCCGATTTTCCTCCTGGATGGCTAAAATTGAAGTTCTTGGCATGAAGAATTGTGGCAAAGAATAAGATATCATATATTCTTTTTTTTTATACCAGTGAATAAAAACTAAGCAAAATAAAGAAATTGGACAATTTTTTCCTTTTAGACCCCTATTCTAGAAGCTTTTCTAGTAGCCCGATTTTCCTCGGGGATGGCTGAAATTGAAGCTCACGGCATGAGGAATTGTAACAGACAATACAATTTGTGGTCTTGTATGCTTGTTTTTCTTATCTAAGATGGTTAAAAAATGAAAAATAACGATGGGAAAAATTGGGAAATTTGTTTTTTCGGACCCCTATACTGAAAGCATTTCCTTCACTCTGATTTCCCTTCAGCTTGGTTCGAATAAAAGCTCTTGGAAGCTTTTCTTTTAACTCGTTGACGTATTTGGCTTGATTTTTGAGTAATATCTTACCTTCATTCATGACATGACTCACACCCGCTATTTTATTGGGATTTCATTTTAGATCTCATTGAAATTCTATTGGCACTTTTGTTTTATTCCCTTGATTCCCATGAAGTACATTTTTTATAATCCTCATGAACCTATTGGATTTCGAGGGTCGTATTTCCATCTACATATTCGTGGTCAGAAGCCTCGCCATTGGTGGAGCTAATTTAAACTGCTCGCTATAAAAGACGATTTACCGACGCGCGACGTTTCCGATGTCGGGAAATAATTCGAACCTCGGGGAAGGTATAACCGAGGCTGAAGCATTTCGGATTTTACTCTGTCTCGCGGGCATTAAAGTACCGTGAATACCATCTACCCTCCGATATCTCCTTTGCGTGGAAGTGTACCTATATCCACCAAATTTCGAACCTATGTGCTTTATCGTATCCTCCATCATCACTCTATCCAGTGAAAAAGAAAAAAATCAAGTCAGGTTAAAAAATCCTTGTGAGGGGGTCACCGGTTTCGCTACCCTGTAGATCCGCGCCTCACCCTATCACCCTATCACCAAGTCTTCATACTCGCTCGAATGTGGAAGACTAAAAGGTGGCTGGAAACGAAAAACGGGAGAAGTAAGTGTAGGGTTGAGAAGCGTGGAGACGAGGGAACCCGGGCGACGGAACGTTTCACCATCCCCAATCTGGGCTCTATAAGTCTATACAAGCGTGTGTTTCTGTAACGAAGGTGAAGCTTTACGAGCTTCGCCACCGCTCACTCTGGCATTCTGAGGTTACTCCACCTCTTTTTCTTCATTTACGTCCATCTAACCCCTTAGAAACTACCCCTTAGTCCCTCTTTCTCTCTCTCTCTTCATCATCTAAAAGTCCATCACATTCACCAATTGGCCACGTTCGACGATTCTACGACAACTTCGACGATTTTCTGCAACTGATTTTCACACTGAGTAGGTCCTTCTCGAAAGAGCTTTAGAAAATAACACGCTTTCAGAGTCCTTAGAATCACCCGATTTGAGAAATGAGGGCCGGAATTTTGTGAGCGCGATTTGTAGAAATAGAAATAGTGAAAGAATCTTTAAATTGGAATTGCCTCCAGAGGAAGAAAGGTGGCATGAAATGTTATGTGAAACCTTTTAAAATATTTGAAACTAACGACAAATATTTTTTAATTACTTCACTTCAAAGGCACGAGTTGCTAAAGAATTTCTACTTCAAAGTTAATGGAATTTTCCGGGTCTCTGGAAATAATTTTTTTGTATTTCGTCACTTTTACTGTGGCATCTCCACAAAATATAAGCAAAATTATGTGTATGGAAAGCTAAATACTTACAGGCCTGGTACTCACGAATCTATTAAAACTTTTTTACACGTTTTATTTTTTTGTTGACGCAGCGAATTTCAATGGATTTCAAGAAATCTGAAAGATTTTGGGATACTTTACAAGATTTAAACATATTTAAAAAAATTTCCAGGGATTTTAAAAGGTTGTGAAATATATCAAAGAATTTCCAAGATTTCAAGCTCTTTTATAGACTTTCAGAGAATTTCTATTGAACTTTAGAGAGTAAATGATGTGAAATAAGATTTTAACTGATTTGATTCTACAAATTTAATGAGATTTTACAGGATTTCAGACGATTTCAAAGGTTGAAACATTCTTGAAGGAATTTTGAAAGCTATTAAATGAAATTGAGGTTTCAAGATTATGTACAGGATTTAATAGTTTGTCTAGGAATTTCACAAGATTCAAGAGATTTCAAAGTTTTCTAATTTTTTAAAGGAATGCTTAGAGTTATTATAAATTTCAAGATAATATTCACAAAATTTCGAAGTATTTTAAGGAATTCGTGGGGATTTTATCAGTTCTACCGGATTTTTTAAGATTTCTAAAGACTAAATATTTAAAAAATTTCAATCGATTTCAAGGGATTTTAAAAGAAAATCAGAGGTATCAAAGGATTTAAAAGATTTCAAAAAATAGGGAATTTTAGAGAATTTCTAGGGATTTCATGGAATCTTACAGGATATCACAGGATTTCACAATTTTAAACATTCTGAAAGGAATTTTAGAAGATATAAAAGATAATTAAGATTTCAAGATTTCAAATATATAAGGATATTTTTAAAAATTCGAAGGGATTTCACGCGATTTTATGGGATCTATGTATTGATTTATTATCACAAAAATAGCATAACACTATTATGCTACTATTTTTGGAAATGAATGCTATTGTTGACACTATTTTAATTTTTCAAATGAGCCCAAAGACTTTACAAATAAAGACATTAGAATGGCAAAAGGATAAGGACCATAAGAGAAATTTCAAAAGGATGAAAAAAACTTTTTTTACTATAGGTTTTGAAAATATAAAATTTTAATAAAATTATAGAAGCATGTGTTTGCAAAAGTAGTAAGAAATAATTATTTCTGTTTTGGAGAGGGTGAAAGCGAAAAGGTCCTTATCCAGTATATGTAGTTTTTTATGTGACAAAATTAAAAAAAAATGCTAGCTTACTAACATTTTTTAAAATTGTTAATTTCTTGAATGCCAGTGACTGGCACTCAAGAATTTATTTTGAAAAAAATAAAAATTTCATAAGGACCAATAATAGTATCAATTCCATACTACATGATGGAAAATTTACTAAAAATTATAGAAGTATAGGGATGTATAACGATTATTACGTATATTATTACGTATACTAAAATGATTATTTAGGATTTTTCAGGGTAGGTGAAACATTTTTTTCTTATTTCCTGTGTTTTAGAGCGGAAAAATCAAATGGTCCTTATCCAGTTGTCATTCTCATAATTTTAAAATTGATGTTTTCGAGTGATAGAAGGAATTATTTTTACATATTCTTGACATGCATCGATAAATAAAGTGTTGCAGCACATAATTAAATAACCAAACTTTTCATCGAAAATGGATTTATTGCATCCACAATTCTTAAACTATCAAATACACATTGTGCTAGAACGATTTTTTCAAAATATCATTTTATTTAACAAAAATGTCTGTCATACTGTGATATCACGATCTTAAATTTTTATTTTCTCGAAATTGAATCATTTTTTGTATCAAACATTTTATATTCTCATCCAGCACCTCCGTATCTCGAGAGCTAGTTTTTATTTTTACAAAAAAATTGAAATTCGTATTTTTATCGCTATCAAAAGCCGATTTTAAAAACCCATGAAATTTTCATCTCAAAATTCTCAGTCGATTCTTTTAGAATTGACCAACTTTTTTGGATCAAACTTTCTTTAATCGTATTCAGGAACTTTATATCTCGGAAGCATGTTTTCATTTTATTTTTAAACTTAAGTTACATGTTTTGTCGCAATCCGCAGTCAAGTCTGGTGCTATTTTAGGTTAGTGTGACTTTGAGATTGTCAATTTCCACATTCATTTTTCTGAACCTGGATAACTTTTTTTTATTCAACTTTTTTTCCTTAATTCAAGTTCACATTGACATAAGAGTGGCAAATGGTTATTAATTGACGATTAATAGATATTAACATTGATTTCGATTTTACAGAATCTATTCTAGCTCTTTTTAAAAATTCCAATTTTGTTGGTTCTCTAGTTCCGTACTGCCACCGAAAAATTGGCCCTAATCCAGTTGTAATTGCCATGTCTTTAAATGTAGAAATGTAAAAAGTAAATAAATGTTTCAATTAAGGAACGGGAATTAAAAAAACAAGATTTTTCTCCAATACAATATGACCTTATATATTTTTGCAACACAGTACACCATGGCGGATCCTGTTGATAAAACAACTTTTTCACATAAACGGCTCTCGATAAAAATGTCGGTAATTAAAGAGCACATTGAATTTCGATTTGTCCTGATATTGGATAACGTTGCATCGCGAGTGGAAGTACAGAGATCAATTCTCACGTCATGCGCTTCGCGCTGTAATTCGCTGCATTCGACTTTGCTGCGAAACGCTCGAATGACGGCAGATCATTCATTCGAAGCTTGTTGCAAGAGAGACAGAGAAAAATACAGCCGGGTTGAAAGGGGTGTGAAGCGAAGAAAAAATTGAAAACCAATATCGCGCCCAGTGTACGAACAGACATGCCAGTTTATTTTTGCGATTTTAAACGGAAGATTGATTGCGTCGAGGCGTCCGCTAGTCTGCTGGTCCGCTGAATTCCTATTTCCATCTTGATCGCTCTCTACCCGTTACAATTTACTCAGTGTTCAAACTTTGATATCCATGTGGCTAACTCCAGACAGGTGGAATATCAGGACCGCCTTTTAGTAATTTTAGCAATCGCACAGTTGATTCTGAGACCTATGGCATATGTTGACTTTGTGAAGCTCTTCGCTTGGGGAGATTGCTAGAGAGATTAATCAGCGACCTGTGTCGGAGCGATGTTGCGGAACAAATGTCTTGTTTCATTGAGCAACACGGAAATTCTAGATTGATCTAAAACTTATACTTCCTACTTTATACATCCTCCTCCTACTCTTCCCTTTCTCATTTTTCTTATAAGAATTCCTTGATACCCGACAGTATAACGAGGTTAGAGCCGAGTGGGTTACGCTTACCCCAATAAGTTTTTGGCTTCATGGTATAATAACAATAATAAATACAGACCATCCGTTTTTTTAACTCGTCCCCTTGTCCCACCCCCTTAAATTTGAAAAATAACATGAAACACCTAATACCAAGAATTTTAAATCAATTTTCCCCCTGTTCGCTTTTTTTTATAAAAGCTTAAATTTCTACAGTTTGAAGTGAGAATATTGCATTATCATCAGCATATATGCATTTTTATACACATAGACGATTTTCCAATCAAAAAATTGCTTTTCTACCAAAAAACAGTAATTTTCAACCAAAAGGATAAATTCTCAACTAAAATGATGAATTTGCAATAAAAAAAAATGCATTTATACGAAAGTAGTTTAGTTTTGAATCCAGTAGTTGAATTTTCAGACTGAACAAATATTAGTTTCAAATCAAAAGCAGCGGATTTTAACCAAAAAAGAGAGAGAAAAAATGTTTAAAAAATTATTAAATGTTCATGAAAAAGGACGATTTTTATCAAAATAGACGACTTTTTAACCCAAAAATACAAATTTTCAACAATAAAGTTCATCTTTAGCCAATTAGTTGAATTTTTAACTCAAAAAAAGACAAACTTTTAACCAAATAGGTAAATTTTCAGCCGAAGAGCTAAATTGTGAACTTAAATAACGAATATTTATTTAAAAAAATGAATTTTCAACAAATTTGTTTAACTTTTGCTATTTTTGTGCCAATTAAGAAAAAAATCATTCAAATTGTTGAAATTTTATTCAAAAAAGACGTTCTCTCTAACAAGCGGTTGTATTTTCAACAAAATAATTAAATTATCAACCCCAAAATATGAATTTTGAATCAAGTAATTTAATGTTCTCTCAAAATACTTAAATTTGCCACCAGAAAGGTTAATTTTCTAACAAAATTTTAAAATTTTGATTCAAGAAGATTAATTTTTCACTAACAAGGGCAAATTTTTAACCAAAGAGATGAATTTTCAATCAAAATGATTAACCTTTAACAAAAGAATGAATATTCAACCAAAAAAGTTGATTTGTTACAAAATAGTTTCAGGTTTTATCAAGCAGTTTAATTTTCAACCTGAATATATTTCAGTTTCAAATCAAAAACAGTTTAATGCAACCAAAAAAGACGAATTTTTCAACAAAATAGTTGATTTTTCAATAAAAAAATCTTTTTCAGTCAAAAAAGAATAAATATTTCAACAAAAATGTTCAAATTTCAACAAAAAAAAAAATGAAATTTTTACAAAACAGTTAAATTTTTAACCCGAAAATATTTACTTCCAACGAGAAATTAATTTTCTATTAAAAAAGTCAGTTTCTCATGCAAAAAGATGAATTTTCAACCCAGAAGAATAATCTACCAAAACAGACAAATTTTTAACTACAATGATTAATTTTCAACCAAAAACATTAAAATTTGCCAAAGTAGTTCAACTTTCAATCAAGTAGTTGAATTTTTAACAGTACCAAATTTTAAATCTGAATCAAAACCAGTTGAATTTAACCAAAAAAGACAAATTTGTCAACAAAATAGTTCATTTTTTAACGAAGAACAATTTTTAAGTCATGAAAAAACAACTTTTAACTAAATTGTGCAATTTTATGCCGAAATGTCTAATTTTCTACGAAACAGTTGAATTCTTAATAAAAAATTATAAAGTTTCAACAAAAATCTTAATTTGCAACAAAACAGCTGCATTTCGAACCAAAAAACTTTTTTTAGTCAACAAAGAAGACAAATTTCAACAAAATTCTTGAAATCTCAAACTGAAGAGACGAATTTTCTGCAAAACAATGAAATTTTCAACGAAACAATTAAATTAACATCAGAAGTTAATTTTCAGTCCAATATTTTAATTTATATATCAAAATACTTCAATTTTTCACCTAAAAGAATGAATTTCCAACATAACAGTTGAATTTTCTACTCAAAAATATGAATTTTCACCAAAAGCCTCTAGTTGAATTTTCATGAAAATAATATAACAATATATAATAATAATGAAATAAAATAATAATACATTATAATTTTAAGAGATCATTTTCATAACGAAACCTTTTTAATATATAATAAAGTTTGTAAAACAGATTATCAGAAAAAAGTATATAGTTGTAGTTGTTGGAAAAAATTTTGGAAATCGAAATTAAAATGCAAAAAAGTTGCATATTCTTTAATAATTAATTTTTCTTATTTCTGTTCGTACACTATAAGATTTTTTAGCGGACATTAAAAAAGTTTTTAAACATCTAAGAGTATATTACAAATAAAGTTGAAAGTTTTAGGAAACAGAAATAGAAACAATATGTTTTTTAAATAGTTTTTTTTTGTGTAATAAAAAGTGCTAAAGCGTTTTATTGATTTTTTAAAGCGAGTTAAAAAACTGTTCAAACCTCAAATAGGATACGAAAACTTTCGTCATAAATAAAATCTTGCAAAATGTCTTAAAAGACGTACCAGTCCCCACCTGAAAATTAAAAATGAAAAATTGCTCAATAATGTTAGCAGATTTTTATTATTATTTAAGATTCACAGAAATCATTTGCATTAAGCTGCAACAGATCAAAATTAATAGCACAGTTCAATATTATAGATTTGAGGATTATAAAAACAACTTCAAAGTCTGTCTCAGAAGTTTTTTGTCTGGTCACGCTGCATTGCTACTTAAGGATGAAACTCTAAAATAATTATTCAAATTATTCATAATCCAGACTGAAATTTTTCATTTTATACTTACGAAGATTTCAGTATAGTCAAAAATTGATTTATCAACGTTGATTGCAAATAAAAGTTAATAATTATGACTATTTCTGCGTAATATTTGTTATAAAATGTTCTATAACGCTCCATATTGATTCATCAAATAAGATTATGTTTTGATATGCTGAAGTTGAAATCAAGTAAATCAAGAAAATTGTTATTTTTACCATATTTTAAAATATTTTTGACTGTTGTGCTTATATTTTCAAAAGAGTTTTCTTTTATATTATTTTATTATAGTCGCATTTCCTGTCACTTGACGTTCAATTTGGCTTTATATTCTCAAACTCTCTTGGATTACCTTAGAATAAAAAAATGTATATTTAAAGCGATTAAGAAATTTTTTATTTTCAAAAATCTTATTCCCTGAATGGTCAACTTCTTCGCATCCGCCCATATATCAACCCAGTTTCTGAAACATTTATTTTAGTTTCTAATATAAGAGGGGGAAAAAAGAGTTACCATAAATAATAAATAAAAGGTATTCTTAGTGTACAAAATTTGACAAATTCTAGGAAATGAAAGGATTAAATTACATTGGTTTACTGATTATACAAGCCTCTCTGCACCATTTTATGTTGCCCATTGATCTAGAAAAGAGGACTCGAGCTATGGAACACAGCTGTTTCCGGGTAATAATTTTTTACTAAATTTAGGCATGTTCCTGTGAATAGACGCATGCAATTTAATCGGGATGTGAGGTATCAACTATCGAGGTCAGTTCTTAATTCGTGTTAAAGACATTTTGTGGCCTTAAAAACTAGAAGTAGCGTAGGCAGGTTGATTACGGTGTTCAATTTCGAACAAGGGGAAACTATGTTAAGAATTTTAAGTGGGAAAGTAAACAGTAAAAAAAACAATATAATATGTAAAAAATGACGTATCACTCTTTCATTTATTTACTTACCAATTACGCTCTCCGCGAGCTGATTAGAAAATTTAATGTGTGACATGATTATTATGCGATCTTTTTTTTTCAGTAACTTTGTACACTACCTGTGAAAATAATCTGCACGCCTGTTTGTTGAGCTGTGGCTAAAGTGCCTTAATTTTCATAATATTTACATGAAATTTTTTTAATTATAATTTACCGAAATGAAATAAAATTTGTAGTTGATTCTGAGCCTATCTATTCACATTATTACATTTTCCTAATAGAAAAATAAACAATCCAAAAATGTATATATTTCTAAGATTGCTAATATTTCAATCATTCTTCATAACAAAAATTTAGATAAAAATATGTCCTTCAAGAAATTAAGTAAAAAATTATTTGTCCTCAATTAAAAGAACTCTTAATATATTCTTAAGCAAACCCTACCGATTGGAACGAATCATAAGTTTAGTGTCTCTTTTTAAAAATTCTATTCAAGAATGAAATTAAATCTACTTTCTTATGAACAATTTAATGCAAAGAAATCTGAGCATAAACAGATTCACAATTCAAAAATAGATTTCCGAAAAAAATCTCCTTTTCGGCTCATTGGAGATAAATACATAAAAAATGAAAAAAGAGGGAGAAAAAGGGAAAAGTCACCCAAAACTAACCTCTCACTTTTTCCTTATTTTTTCTCAGTCTTTTTTATATATACTACAAGGAGATATTTTTTTATAAAAAGTTACTTTATCTAATTTTGCATTCATTAGTGAAATCTGATGAACATATATGAATAATTTTTTATAGTAAGATTAAAAAAAAATAATTTTAACTAAAGAGTTTTGTTGCTGATCCCAATATTTAGTTTTGTTAATCGAATAATCACCCTGATATTTTTAACCGAACCTTCAATAATATCAGTTTAGTTACCCCATTTCAATCAATTTCTTTGAAAATTATAATTTTTCAGAAATCATACTATTTAAGTGAATATTAAGAGTGGAAAATTGGAAAAGATCAACTCCCTGTGTATAAGTTTACATATTTTGATCCAATCTGTTTTCACACAGTCATCACGACAAGTTCAAGGCAAAATCTCAATTTGATTAAAAGATATTTAGAAAAAACTTCAAATTTTATTGTTTTTGTGAAGTTGGAATAACTCTAGAAATAATCAATCCTATAATCCCAGAAGTGCAAAATTTGCAAAAGAATTCATGATGGCGGCCAAGTAAATATTTTAAAAAAGCTCATATGTTTTGATAAAAAAATATGCATGCCTCAGATCCACACATAACACATAGAAAGAACAATAATTTTCTTGAGAAATTTCTAAATGTTTACTTAAGCAAATTTTCAAAATTTACTGATTTTTGTAAATATAAATTAGCCGAAAAATATTTCTAGAATTTTACTTCACAGTCATTAATCATTTTGTTTACATTGCTTAATCATTCTTAGTTAATCACTATGTAAAATACAATTTTTACCCTAATTTTTGGGTTCACCATTTTCAAAATGTTGGATGTTTCAATTTAACGAAAATTGAAAATTCCAATAGGAAATTTATCCGAATGCGAAATCGTCTGATAGATTAAAAATTTCCGAATTAGGAAATGCTTAATTTTATAAACACCCGAAAAATAAAATTGCCAACATGATAAGAGCATTGAATTTTAAAACTGCTGACAACAGATAATTCTGGAAAATAAAATTCCCGAAGTTGAAATTTACCTATGAAATTTAAAAATTTCGAATCAGATAATTGACAAACTAAAAATTGCCAACAACCAAAAAATGTAAAATTACAAAATTTCCGATAATTAATGTTTGTTTTTTCTTTAATTACACCGGGTCACAAAAGAAGTATGAACTGTATAGAGAAAAAAAAAAGCAAAAAACTGTTGAATCAAGTTGTTAGTTAAATTTTCTTACGAACCTGCCGTGATAAAAAGATAAAATAAAGCAAGAATTTATAATTCGCGATTTTTTTTCTTGGTGTTTTTATGGTTCAAGATTTTTTGTTTTGGGGAATTTTCAAGCGTTCAATTTTCTATCTGGTGAATTAAAAATTTTTTCGTAAATTTTGCATTCAGAATTTTTTCATTTCGTCAATTCTAAGTATTGGAAAATTTACATTCGGAAATATTTTCTGTCGGAATTTTTCAATCCTATGGGAAGCTTCACGTGCCTGGGGCGAGGGTTAAATATAAACCGATTTTTATAAAATTTCGAGAACATTCCGAAAATAAATTTCAGGTATGTAAATATGGACCACCCTAATCAATACCTTATCAATTATAGTATAAATTAATTACGCAGAACTAATTTGTCAGGGATAAATAATTGTAAAAGTAATACAAGTTTTGAACTAATACTATAAAATGTTCATTACTTTCTGGTGGGATTTAATGCCTATAATATTAAACAAGCCTTTTGTATAGGAAATTTGCCTTTTACTTTCTTCTTTTGTCTTGTGGAGCGCTGAGCGTATCGACCATGTAACAGCGGCGCGTTTAATTAAAATTGCCTTCTCTATGTAAGCGTATAGCGGTATATGGAACGTGTCGTCGATGTGATATTATAACAGCAGGAGCTTAATAGAGTTGATATTAACTAAGCAAACAGGTTAATGGTTTTACATTAAGCGCACATCATACGCAAACTAACTTTGACTTAAAAATCATGGGAAGAGTAAATTAAGAAAAAGTTAACAGTTTCATTAATTGACATATTTACAAGTTAGAGACCTACAATAAATTACGTTATCAATTTTGGGTTTCGTTAATGAATTATAAATGATTCAAACTATTACAATATCAAAATTCACAGCCCGAAATGCTCTTAAAACAGGGTAAATAGAGATATTTTTCAAGAAAATACACGAATACATTATTTTTAATGAAATAAATGTTGGTACCATATTAAATTCAATTTCAAACGCTTTAAATTCCTGAGATTTCACGTCGAAACATATTGTATTTCCATGCAAATAGTTGAACTTTCAACCAAAAAAGCCTTCCTACTAAAAAATAAGAATTTTCTATTTCAAAAGACAATTTGTTCAACAACCAAACATTAATTTTTAACCAAACAGATGCATTAATAATCAGATAGTTGAACATGCAAGCAAAAGAAATGAATTTTCAGTAAAACAGTTGAACCAAGAAAGGTAACTTTTTTACCATAAAAGATGAAGCTTCTATCCAAAAGGAAATTTTTTTGGAAAAACAGTTAAATTATTGACCAAACAAGATGAATTCTCAACAAGTTGAATTTTTAACTAAAGAAGGTCAATTTCACTAGTTTACAGCCATTTTTCCCACCCTATCTCATTATGATTTTTTCATGTATTTTGGTCCACTAAACACGAAAATCACACTTATCAATTTTTTTATGGAAGCGGTTTCGAGATATAAATGTTAAATTTTTTTCTAATTTTCAGAGTTATTCCGACGTTTTTGAGTACATCTCGAGTTCTGATTAACCGATTTTTCTAAAGGAGCACTCAATTTGAAGGAAACTGAATACTCTGCAACTTTCTATTTCAAACTTTTCAGATCAGCTTAGTAGTTTAGATGCTAGCGTTTCAAATTAGTTGGCTCATATTTGCTATTTCTATTCGTCCCAGGACGATATGTGAATTCTCGACCTCGTTTTTTGTCAAGAAATACAACTTGTCCAACATATTAAAATCGCTAGCATCTGAACTACTGGGCTGATCTGAAAACTTTAGCAGAGAAAAATGTAGAGGATTTACCTGCCTTTAATTTGAGTGCTCGTTTAGGGAAATCGGTCAATTAAAACTCAAGATATACTAAAAAACGTCGGAAAGTTGGAGAAAAAAATGTCGAACATTGATATCTCGAAAACGCTTCCATAAAAAAATGTATGGTTGTGATTTTCATGTTCAGTGGGCCATAATACATAAGAAAATCATAGTGAAATGTGGTGGTCAGAAAAAATGTTTAATTTTCTAAATTAGTGTTTTAAATCAAAAATATCAATTTTCAACTATAAACGGAAGAGTCACATTTCCGATTGAAAAAACTAACTCTCAACCGAAAAAGAGAATTTTTAAGAAAAGTTGAATTTTTAACTATAAAGATCATTTTTGAAACAAATATTGCAATTTTTAGCCAAACGAGGTGAATTTCAAACAAAAAATATGGTACTAGACTTTGTAACCAAGAAAATTAACTATTAACCAAAAATAGTTCAATGTTCTTGTTGTGTTCCATTAACTAAGTTCTCATTAGGCGAAAAAACGAGAAAAGGGGGGAATTTCTTGAAAACAGGCTGAAAAATGTATTAAAAAAAAAAGGATGGAACAGAAATACAGGGGGAAGAGTGAAGTTTTCATTTACCTAATTTGTAAGACAACTTAAAAAAAAAGGTTTATTTTCTCATTTTAATTGAGTATAAACGCTTTCATTTCAAAACTCTCAGAGCAAATATTTTTCGATTCAACGGCGTATAGGTCCATTTTAATTGGACACGCAGACTTCGTGAATTTGTTTCGCGGTGAAGAGTAACTTTAACCCTTAACGTTCCGCCCTTCGAGCAGCCCTTTTCTACCACACGTGTGCTACAAGCATTCCATCAAATAAATGAAATATAGACCCCCTTTGTCAGCAAAAATTGAGATTCTGCAAATAAATATGATTTAGTAATTTCTTTGAGGAAAAATCAACTTTTTTTACCATTTTAGTGAACATTTGTTTTCCACAAACTTCCCCTTTTTCCTCTTTTTCACCTTTTACTCATTTTTCGCTTAAATGCAAAATTAATAATTAGAACTCAATGAGAAAATGAAACTAGTTTTGGTTATAAATTCAACTATATGTTGAAAATTGATTAATTTTGTTTAAAATTTTATTATTTTTTTGAAAATTTAACTACTTTTTTCAAAATGCATATTTTTTGTTCACTAATCGTACTATTTTGTTGAGCATTCGTTTTTTCGGATAAAAAATTCGCCCTTTTGGATTGAAAGTTCACTTTTTTGTAGAAAAGTAACCTTTCTTTATTTAAAATTCATCTTACATGGTTAAAAATTCGTCATATTTATTTCAATTCAACTGTTTTTGATTTTGAATAAAAATTTTGTTGTTGTTGAATTATCACCTTTTATATTTTTCATTGAGGATTCGTCTTTTTGGTTGAAAGTTGAACTGCTTGTTTAAAAATACAACTATTCTGGTCGAAAATTCAACTATTTGACTAAAAATTTAATTTTTTGTTGACAATTCATATTTTCGGGCCTTTAAGTTCAAATATTTTGTAAAAAATTCCTCTTTTTTATTTGAAAATTCGACTACTTGGTTAAACTTTAAACTACTTTGTTGAAAATTAATTTTTTTGGTTGAAGATTCATTTCATTGGTGTCAATTTTAATTATTGTGCTGAAAATTAGTTTTGTTTTGTTTTGGAAAATTCATCTCTTTTAGTAGAAATTTCATCTTTTTGGTTAAAATTACAACTTTTGAATTAATAATTAATCAGTTTTCATTGAAGATTCAACTATTATGCTGAAAATTCGTTTTGTTTTGTTCAACTTAACTGTTTTTGATTGAAAATTCAAACATTCTTTGGTGGAAATAGCAACTATTATATTTTCTATTGAAAATACATCTTGTTCGTTGAAAATTTGTTTAAAATTTGTCTATATTGGTAGAAAAGTAATCTTCTGGTTTAAAAATGTATCTTTTGCCTTGAAAATTAATCTCTTTTGTAGAAATTCCATCCTTTGTAACTGAAGATGAAACTGTTTGGTAGAAAGTTGATATGTTTTGGTTAAAACTTCAACTATTTTGTTGAAAAATTGTAGTTATTGGTTGTAATCAACTGTTTTTGATTCCAAATTAAAATCCATTCTACTGAAAAATTCGTCTTTTTTGTTTAAAAATTCAAGTATTTGGTGTATCATTGAAGTTTATTCTATTTTGTTTTAAAATTAAAACAAATAGCTCAAAAATTCATTTTTGACGGCTGAAAGTTCAACTATTTTGTTAGGAATTCAACAATTTTGTTAAATATTCTTCTCTTTTGCTTGAAACCTTAACTATTTATTTAATTTTTTTTTTCAATTTATTTTTCGTGTTTTAAAGTTCATGGCTTTCTAGAAGATTCAATGATTCAGCTCGAAAACCCATCTTTTAAGTTAAAAAATCATCTTTTGGCTTGAAAATTCAACAACTTGGTTGAATTTCTTCTTCTCACTTGACTGAAGAATCTTTTTTGGTTGTAAAATTGAACACTTTTGTTAAAACTTCGATTTTTGGTTGATAAATTGATCTTTTCTGGTAGAAATTTTATCTTTTTTATCAGAAATTAAACTGCTTGACTAAAAATTAATCTATTTTGGTTAAAGATTCAACGATTATGTTGAAAAATGCACGTTTTTTGATGAATTCAACTGATTTTGATATCAAATTATCATTTTTTTTTAAATATAAACTTTTTTGGTAGAAAATGAAACTGTTTGGTATTTGGTTGAATTTCAATCTTTTTTATTTGGAAATTCAACCACTTTGTTCAAAATTCATCATTGTAGGTTGCTAATTGAACAATTTGTTTTAAAATTTAACTGCGTTCGTAGAAATTCATCTCTTTTACACGAAAGTTAGACTATTTGGATAAAAATTAATTTTTTGTTCACATTCAGCTATTCCGTTTTCATCAAAGTAGATCCTTTTTTGTTCGAAACTTCCTCCATTTCGTTGAAGATTCAATTATTTTGTTGAAAATGTAATATATTTCGACTTGAAATATTAGAAGTTTAAAGTGATTTGTATTGAATTAATTGAATTATTGTTCTAACCTACATTAATTTTAATTAAAGGAATTTATTTGCCTATTTTCTCCAAAAGTCACCCTACTTTCTCCGTTTTGAGATCGCTTTGTGCCATAAAGTTTGATATATTTAATAAGAGAAGAAACATGTAAGGATCTTGCTATTTGAAAGTTAGAACTTCGCGGGGAGGCACCATGTCACCTGAATGAGTTATTGCTTCTCTGCCTTTGTTATTAAATTACCGCTTTGAATTGTAAGACAAAAATCAATATATTCTGTCTCTTTTTACTTGAACTAAGGGTAGATCTACTTTCCAACACTTTTAACCCTTTTTCTGCGAAGGACAGACCACATAGGTCACGAGGGATTCCAAAAATGTTGCATCTCTCATCTCCTCTCTTTTTCCACCCAATGTCTTACCGCGGCAACTGTATTGTTCCTCCATAATAAGGTATTTTAATTGGTGGTTGTTATTATGTTGGTCTCGACTACTCCCCAGTGTCCGAAACAACAGCCTACCAGAATCGTTCAGAAAAGATACCCGGCACTCGCTACTGACCGAGGGTCAGCTTGTGTTTCGACTGCCTCGCGCCCGATTAATTGCACGCCGACCAAGATTTATCGACGTAGAACCAGCTAAAACGGTATTCCCCGATTTTTTACCTTTAGTAATTGCCAGGTACGATTACTAATTACTTCTGCTGAAAACAGAGTGACCTAGCATCTGCGATGAAAACCTGAGAGTTGATGAATAAATGAATAATTTTTCTGCTGAGGTCAAAAGGTTTCATTGAGAAAATATTCGCTAGTAGTGAATGAAATACCGTTGTGAAGTATTATAGATATATTCACCATAAGTGTATTTATTTATGCTCATTTTATCAACATTTTGCTTCCCCATAGAAGAAAGTTTTTCTTGGACAAAAGAAAAAAATGCATACATTCAATATTTTTCAAGCCTATGTTTCTGTCACAATGTTCTGCTACAATGAATAGTTTAACGTTTTTTGAACCATTTTAAGTAGCTATTGATTAATCAATAATGGTTATCGTCAATAGAGCAATCCACGCGTCTCGAAGACGCGAACAATTACATCAAATTCAGTACCCTTATATTCCCATTTTTAAAAAATCTTCTTTTAAACAAGGAAAATAATTTTGTTACAAAATTGAAAAACGATATTGGCAGGTTGTGATAGGTGATAAAAGGTTCTTAATTACGGCAATACATGCCTCTGGAAGACGCGAACAAATATATGATACACATTACTGTTGTATTCTCAATATTGAACAAGTTTTCCTAATACAAACAAGATAAACAATATATTTTTTAAATAATTTATACATCGGTATTGCTAGATCATAAGAGGTCATGAAAGGTTCGTCAAAAGGTCATTTCACGTGTTTTGAAGATGCAAACAAGCATGTCAGAGACCGTACAGTAATATTCCTGACATTAGCAAAGTTTTTCTCATATAAGCAGAATACACCAATTTTTTTGAAACTTTATAAATCTGTACCAATGGGTCATAAAAGATTCAACAATAGGTTAATTGATGCGTTTCAGGGTCGCGAACACACTACATGTAGTATTGTCGTATTTTGAATATCAAGAAAGTTTCTCTCATATAAATAAGGTAAGTTTTTTTAAATTTCATAACGCAAAAAAAACTACTTCTAAATACCCGATCTAGCTCAAAATCTTATCGGACCTTTATGTTGGTTGGAGCTACAATTCTTCCAAATTTCATGATAATAGCTCCTACTTTTCGAGATATGGTAGACAGTAAAAAGTTACACACACACATATGGACATGGATATTTTTTGAATTACGTTTTCGAACTCCTGGTGTCGAATTATATTGAAATATATCAAAAAATGATACTTGAAAATTTAGGTGATCACAAACTTCCCTCTATGAGGAAGCAATAATAAAATGATTTCAAATATTGGGTTCCGCAGAAAAAAGTAAACTGTTTTTAGGCTATCTTAATATTCTTGACCTTCCCTATATCAGAGCCTGTCTCTACAACTCTCTTTTTAACCCCGTCGTTGAAATCCTGACGACTTCAACCTAGGAGAAGTTAGTTATGATTTCAATTTGAATTAAGGTTTTTGGGTTTATTATATTTTCACGAATCAAATTAACATTGTGACCGTAGTTCAGAAAAAACCTCGAAAATTAGGGAAAAGTCAGGGAATTTCATTGGTCAGGGAAAGCCAGGGATTTTGAAAAAATCTTGCAAAAGTCATGGAATTTTCATTAGAGGCACTTTGCATAACTGTCAAGGATAATAGATTCTGAATTGTATTATTCTGTTTATGAAAAATTGTATATTACAAATGTTAAAAAAATTTTTTAATGTTGTTTAGCGGTCACTGTGATATAATATTCTTGTCAGTTATTGTCCTTGTATTTCTATTTCTATATACCCTTTTTGGAGTTGCTCCCTCATGACGATTAAATTTTTATTTACAAATTATATTATTCAGATGAAAATTTAACAATTTTGTTGGAAAGGCATTCTTATTATTACACTATTACACTATTCGCTCAAAATTCACCTATGTAGTTGAAAATTCGTTTCTTTTACTTGGAGTTCAAATATTTTTTTGAAAATTGATGGTTTTGAATTGGAAATTCAAGTTCTTGAATAAAGTTGAATTACTTTGTTGAGGATGTATTTCATTGGTTAAAAAATCATCTCTTTGCTTAAAAATTCAACTATTTTTTGCATATTTCTTTTTGAATAATTGTTTTAAGTGAAGATGCAAATTTCACATTTTTGGTAGAGAATTCAAACATTTTGTATGAAAATGCTTTTTTATGTTTAAAAGTAATGTTTTGAACTAAAAATGAAACGTTTCTATTTTTAGTTAAGAATTGATATTCTTCAGTGGAAAATTGGTCTGTTTTTCGATCAAATTAATCCTCTTGATTCAAAATTCATTGTTTTGGTTAAAAATTCACCTTTTTTGATAACATTTTTTTTTTCATATCAAGATTAATTTTTTTTATTGAAAATTCATTTCCTTGGTTCCAAATTTAATTCTTTTATTGATAATGTTTTTTTTGGTTAGAAACTAATTCTTCGACTGAAAATCTAACTATTTTAGTTGAGGATTAATCATTTTAGTTGAAAATTTATCTCTTTTGTTGAAACTTGATCTATTTTGTTGAAAATTAATCTTTTTGAAATAAAAATGCAACGTCTAGGGTAAAAGTTGAACTTTTTTGTTATAAATTTATTTTTTTGGTTGAAGGTTCATCTCCTTGGATAAAAATTTCACTATTTTGTTAAAAATGATTACTTTTGTTAAAAAGTCATTTTTGAAACTAAAAATTCAACTTTTCCATTTTTGGTTGAAAATTCATTTTTATGGTTGAAAATCGATCGATTTTGTTAATAATTCGATTTTGTTGTTGTTAAAACTAAATTTTTTGAACTAAAAATTTAACTATTTCAGTTGTAGGTTCATTATTTTAGTTAAAAACTAATCTCTTTTGTTGGTTAAAAATTCATCTTCTTTAGTTGTAAGCTAGTCTTTTTGGCTTTAAAATTCACTTTTTCTATTGAATTTTTTTTTTTTAATTGAAAACACTATGCTTTCAATAGAAAATTAAACAATTTTGTTGACATTTGTTTTTTTTTCTTGAGTAAAAAATTTTTCTTGGTTGAAAATATATAACTTTTTGGAAAAAGGTTATCCTTTTTATTTAAAAGTACCACTGTTTCGTTGAAATGTAGTCCCTTCTTCTTGAAGAATCAACTATTTTATTTAAAAATTCGTCCTTTTTGGTAGAAAATTAATCTTCCTGATTGAAAATTCGTCTTTTGCTTTTAAAATTCATCGATTTTGATGAAAAAACTCATGTTTATAGTCCGAAAATCAAACTAGTTTAGGTTGAAAATTCAACTATTTTGTTGAAAATTCAACTATTTTGTTGAGAAGTTAATTATATTTTTAAATTTGATTATTGGAATTTCAACTTTTTGGTTGAAAACATAACTATTCTGTTGAGAACGTCTTTTTTCTTGTTGAAATATCGACTATCACATTTTTTGTTCAGAATTCATGTTTTTGTTGTAAATTCGACCTTACGTGTCGAAAGCTGAACTGTATTCTAAAAAAATCGTCTTTTTGGCTTGAAAACTTAGTAATTTGGTTGATAATGAAACTGGTCTTATTTGCAGTTCAATCTTCTTGGCTTAAAAACTCGACTATTTGGTTGAAAATTCATTTTTATATGTTGAAAATTAAATTTCTTTCTTAATAAATTCGTTTCTTTTGCTTAAAACTATTTTTGATTGAAGTTTAATCTTTTTTGTTTCAAAATTCCAATATTTTGTTGAAAAATAATCTTTGTAAGCAGAAAATTCCAGTGGTTGGTTCAAAATTCAACTATTTGGTTAAAAATTAAATTTTTCTTTTTTGAGAATTCAAGTATTTTGTTAAAAAATCAGTTTTTTGGTTGGAACATTCAACAGTTATTTTCAACATAATGAGTTTGTTGCAAATTGAATTATTTTCTTATAAAGTTATCTTTTTTGGTCGACAATTTGTCTTCCTGGATTGAAAATTCATCTTTTATGGTAGAAAAGGCATCTTTTCTGTTTGAAATAAATGAATAAATTTTGAATTTTTTTATTCCGTTTATAAAAGAATGCTTGTTCAAAAAATTACAAGATTAAAATTGCTCCCTATCTGTAAGTTCTAATTTCCTGACTCGATTCTCTTTCAGGGTCCAGGGCGAATGATTATTATTCAGTGGCTGAGATTTCTCTCGCATAATATAAAATATCTCTCCCTATTCCCTCATCCCTTGGCCTCGTGGGGGATTTAATGCTCACTTTTGCAGAAGGTAAATCAATTAATCCTTTGACTTTTTCCTGTTTCAGGTAAGTAAGCGGCTGTTACGACTTAAGCTCCTGACAGTAAGTAATTAAGTCCGCGTAAAGGTTCACTTCTGCCCATAGCGCCCCCTTGCGCGCAAGAGGCCAACGTCGTTATTAACGCCATTATTAAAGCGGAGAGGTGCTAAATCCTGAAAGAGAGAACAAACCACCATATCTTCCTCCTCTGGGCCCTTCCAAGTAGGTAATGAAATAAGGCAAAGTGGACAACACTTTTTTCAATTCTTTCCCCAATCCTTTTTTATATATTTTTTTTTATCATTCTGTTTTTATCGTTGTCTCCCCGGACCATTTCTACTGCCCTTTCTTCTACATCGCACAGCGCGATGTGAAACATCGTTCGAAAATCCCGAGGGTCAACCGTAAATTTCTCTCCGCGTATCAGCGGTTAGCAACCTTTAATTAGAAAGAGCCGATTAGGCTCTTCAACCCTCGTTAAATGTCTGATTCGAATCCTTCACAGGAGTAATCCCTGACCTCAGTTTAACCCATTCTGTAGACCTAAAACTGCAAAATTCCTAATTTATTAGATTAGGGACGGTTCAAATACTACTTTTGTCGCGATTTTCGACGCCGGGGAAACCACCAACGCAGAATGTGATATCGTATATAAGGACAATACAAATATGGATAACCATTTTTTGAAATTCTTGAAAAAATGAAAATTGGTGATTTTATTTTACATAAGTTAAGCTTTAAAAAACGAATTTTACACTTGTTGCGCTGTTACCCTCCTTTCCCATTTTTAAAGGAATTTCTCTTTTTCACCTCTTTTCATGAAACTTCAAAATTTTTTTATCTCGGTTAAATACGAGCTGAATTAATACATGAATTTTGAATGTTTATTCTTCCTAATGGAAAAGTCTACTATTAAAATTTGGCTTTAGAATTCATCTCTTTTAGATTTAAATTCTCCTTTTTGGTTAAAAGTTGAACTATTTTGTTAGAAATTCTCTTTTTGTTGAAATTAAATTTTTGACTGATAATTTAACTGTTCTATTTTTGGTTGAAAATGAATAGTTTTTAGTTGAAAATTCGACGAATAAATTTTTGGCTGTGTCTAGCCGTCCCGAAAAATTGGGGGGGGGGAATAGACTAGTCATCCCGAAAATTCGGAACGACTAGCCAAGCTGATGAAAAATATTGGACTAGTCATCCCGAATTTGGGGATGACGAGACCCTGCGTAAATTTTTCATCAAGAATTCATTTTTTTTTGCCTGAAAATGCAACATTTTTTATTAAATTCTTTTTCTTTTATGGCTGGAAAATCTCTTTTAGCTGAAAATTAGCTCCTATGTTTGAAAATTCATCTTTCACTTGAATTAAACTATTTTATGGTTCAAATATCATCTGTTCCATTATTTTTTGAGAATTTATCTTTTTTGGAGGAAAGTTAATCTTCTTAATTGAAAATTCAATTACTTCGCTGCAAGTTGAATTACTTCATTTAAAATCTATTTATTAGTTGAAATTCCATCTTTTTTGTTACAATTTTTACTATTTTCTTAAAAGATCGTTTTTTTGGTTAAAAATTAATTTTTTTCAACTACAAATTTAACTATTCTATTTTAAGTTGAAAATTGATTTTTTTAGATTGAAAAATATTTGATTTAAAATCAACTTTTTGTTTGACACTTAACTTTTCAATGAAAATTTATATTTTCGTGTTAAAAATTAAAATATTTTTTAGAATTTTTGTCTTTCTGGTTTGGAAATTCAACAATCTGGTTAAAAATTCGTCTTTCGTGTGCTGAAACTTTTTTTTTCATATAAAATTAAACTCTTTCGTTGAAAAGTAACTTTTGGGTTGATTATTAAATTTTTACTCAAAAATTCATATTTTTTGTCTAAAAATTTAACTATTTTCTTGAGAATTTGTCTGTTTGGTTTAAAAATTCAATTATGTGGTTCAAAATTCGTCTTTTACGGGTTGAACATTTTTTTATTTTCATAGGAAATTCAACTCTTTCGTTGAAAAGTAGCTTTTTGGTTGAAAATTAGCTTCTTGCTTTAAAAGTAACTTTTTGGTTAAAAAGTAACTTTTTGGTTAAAAACTAACTTTTGGGTTTAAAATGAACTTTTTTTAAATTTATATTTTTGGGTTGACAATTCAACAGTTTTCTAGGAAATTCAATTCACCTTTTTTGTTTCAAAATACAACAATTTGGTTGAAAATTCGTCTTTTGTGGGCTGAAACTTTTTTTTGTTTTCATATAAAATCAAACTCTTTCATTGAAAAGTAACTTTTTGGTTGATTATTAACTTTTTGCTTCAAAATTCATATTTTCGGGCTAAAAATTTAACTATTTTCTTGACAATTTGTCTGTTTGGTTTACAAATTTAATTATGTGGTTCGAAATTCGTCTTTCACGGGTTGAAATTTTTTTATTTTCATAGGAAATTCAACTCTTTGGTTGAAATGTAGCTTTTTGGTTGAAAATTAACTTTTTGGTTGGAAAGTAAGTTTTTGGTTGAAAAGTAACTTTTTAGTTGAAAAGTAACTTTTTGGTTGAAAACTAACTTTTGAGTTAGAAATTAACTTTTTTTTTAAATCCATATTTTTGGGTTGACAATTCAACTGTTTTCTAGGAAATTCAATTCACCTTTTTGGTTTCAAAATACAACAATTTGGTTGAAAATTCGTCTTTTGTGTGCTGAAACGTATTTTTTTTTCATATAAGATTATACTCTTTCGTTGAAAAGTAACTTTTTGGTTGATAATTAACTTTTTGCTTCAAAATTTATACTTTCGGGCTGAAAATTGAACTATTTTCTTGAGAATTTGTCTGTTTGGTTTAAAAATTAAATTATGTGGTTCGAAATTCGTCTTTTACGGGTTGAAATTTTTTTTATTTTCATAGGAAATTCAACTCTTTGGTTGAAAAGTTGCTTTTCGGTTGAAAATTAACTTTTTGGCTGAAAAGTAACTTTTTGGTTGAAAAATACAAAAATTCAGTTGAAAATTTCATACGAAAATGATAGATTCTTCTTTCGTACAAAATTAAAGCTTTGGGTGAAAAAGTACATTTTATGTTGAAGTAACAACTATTAAATTTTGTTCAGAGAATTCACCTTTTTGGTTAAATTCATATTTTTTATTTAGAATTAAAATCTTTCTTAATTGAAATATTAATTATCATATTTTTCGTTGAGAATTCATCTCTTTTGTTTGAACATTTTACTATTTGGCTGAAAGTTGAACTTCTTTTGTTAAAAATTTTTTTTTTTTACAGACCCATCATTTTAGTTAAAAATTTGAAAGTTCAACTATTTGTTTGTGAATTCAACTATTTCAGATACACTTAATTCTGGTTGTTAGTTGAAATTCAACTATTTGGTTTAAAAAACATGTTCTTGGGCTTAAAAGTCAATTGTTTTGTAAAGTATTTGACTTTTCAGCTTGAAAACTCAAGCTCCTCGTTGAAAATTCATCTCTTTTGGTATAAAATTAGTATTTTGTGGTTCAAAATTTAATTTTTTTGTTGAAAATATTTTGTTTTGATATCTTTAATGTTTCATATCGAATTTATGATGGTATGTCTTATTATAGTATGTAAAATAAATCATGTCCCTATTAGTGAAAAATCATTCACTATGATCATCATTATTTCAATGTTATGTATAAAATAATAAAATGAAATGAACCTAAATTCTGAATGGTCATTAACTTTAAATATTTTTCCATTCTTTTTTTATTTCTGTTTTAAGAAGCCCTTTGCGCGGCACCGCGGTAATTAACGTTTTACTCTAAGAGCGACATTTCTTCTTGGTTGCCGCGAATGGCGCGATACCAAGTTTCGAGTAAACTTTCACGTGGGTGGCCCAAATCGTTACCGCAAGTGTTCAGTGTCGCGTGTGGACCGCCTAAATCCGATTCTTCGAACAAAATTAGGAACCTGGAAAAAAACTTGTTCCAAACCACTCTGGATCTGTCGAGCCACGTGAATATGCGTACTACGAAACGCATTTCAGATCTGAGCTTATAAGGATGAGAATTCCGACTAGCGGCATGCCAATATTCCTCTTAGGGATAATACGCGATTTCGTGATTAGGCTACGACCGAATAAGTTTATTGGTATTTCGTGTTTGAAGACACAACATAAAAGTAAACGATTTCATCTGCGAAGTCTTTCCTTCTTTATTTTACCTTAACTGACTTAATTAGTATTTCCAGCTCTTGTTTTCAGATGTTTCGAATAAAATTGATCTGTTTGAATGAAAAGGTTAAAAGGTTTTTTAAATATCATTCTTTCATACAATAATTGTAATAAAGTTTGAGCTAAAATTTAGTTTAAATTTGAACTCAGTAATAATTTTTTGTAATCTAGATAACTTTTTTGAATTACTCTTTTATGGTCTCAATTCAGCAACACTTCAGCTTGGGAGCGGACTTTTGTTTAATCTCTAAACAGATTCTTTACAGAAGTACATACAATAGTTTTTATAGATCAATTAATCATGGAATTATATGATATAAATTTGAACAAACTAATTTCTATTTTTTGTGATTTTGATTTTACAGAGTGATTTTACCGCGAATTTCACGTTGGCTGATGACTAGACACCTTGCACGTTTTTTTGCATTTAAAGGCCTTAACCCTTCGTTTTCTGCTACACTAAATCCAATTCGTAGTTTTCTGATCATTCAGATTTAGATAGTAGGTGAGTCGCTCCAGTTTGTCAAAGTGAATTAATGTGACAATAACAATAACAGTATTGCTGTTTTTAAAAAAGTGGTCAAAGTAGGCGCCATGCTCTTACAAAAAATGGTCTTGAAGCCCATTAAGTCGTTAATAAAGTCGTTTAAATCTTTTCCTGGCTTTTTTTCTGTCGCAGATGTTAGCGCTTATACCCTTTTGGAATTCCAAACTTTCGCGCTCATGTCCCTTTGCTGTGTCAAATGTTTGGTTTGCAAGATATTGGAACTCATGCCCTTTTGTAATTTCAAACTTTGGAACTGATGCCCTTTCGGAATTCCAAACATTGACGCTTATGCCCTTTTGCTGTATCACAACTTTAGCGGGAGAAAAGTACGATGGACGGACACTTGACTCAAACTATAAAGGTTTCTGCCCGGGGCTACAAAACATTTTTATAAAACAAAAATAAATATAATATTAGGGTGGTCCGAAAATTCGACTATCGATTTTGGGTGATACCCCCCCCCCATTTTGTTAGTTTTCCTGAAAAAGTAATGTCGTAATTGCTGTTTTTTTTAACGTTAACTTGTCCCCCCGGGCTTTTGAAATTAACATGGGGTTTTCAATGGGAAAAGCTCGATTTTCAAAGAAATGAAAAGAAGAAGTACTTGTTATCAATTTTTCGTGAATTAAAGTATTGTCACCTCGTAAGTAATATTTAACGAATAATTTCTATCCAATAGCTTTTGATTTTGACAAACCCAAACCCCTTTAATTGTGCCCGGAGAATGCCCCAGGAATTGATAAATGACGAGTTTGAAGGTATATTTCAAGTACTTTAAAATTGTTCAAACAATTGTTTTTTCTGTCAGTCGTGAAAATAAGTAATAAGTCAGATAGGTGAATAATAAAATAAATCAAAATAAGTAAAATAAGTGAATAAGTAAGTCGTGCATAATTCGTACAAAGTTGATGAATTTTAAGAGAAGTTGTTCTTGTTCAACTTATTTGGTAATTATTCAAATAATTTTTTCTCCCTAAAATTCTGAAAAGTTTTTATTTTCTGGATATAATGACAAAATCAAAGAATGTTGAAAGAAATATATTTTTGAAGTATGTTTGGTATTTATTTCAACAATTTGGATTTGTTTAAAACAAATTTTTCCCGTGTAAAGCATATCTACATGCAAATTATTTTCAGTGCACAGATTCTAATTATTTAGGGAGGTGATTTGAAGAAAAAAAACTATATGTACTTCAGGAAATATCTATATGTAAATTATTTTCAGTTCACAGATTCGAATTATCTACGTGGGTGATTTGAAGGAAAAAACACACGATACTTTACTTCCAGCAGTTGAGTTTAATTTTTCAAACAAATTATTATTGTTCAAACAATATAGAGTATACGCTCTGAAATAAGTAAATACTGAATATTAAGCGACATAGTGTGAGAGATTCGAAAAATCTAGACTTTTCTTCACCTTTCCCATGAACAGGCGCAACTGAATGATTAATAGTTGTTTAAATAATTTCATAATATCCTTAGAAAAAAATATTACATTTAACATTCGTTAATTGTGTCATTAATTGCAGAAAAGAACAACGTTCCATGATTTACAGAGAAAACATTGTTTAAACAAATAAAAATTGTTAAAAAAATTGGTGAATATCCTTTAGAAAAAATATTACTCTCAACATCCGTTAATTGTGTAATTATTTCCAGAAAATAATAACTTTGTACGATTTTTGAAAGTGAAAATTGTTTAAGAAAATGAAAATTGTTTCAATTATTACCAAATATGTTAAAAAAGAACTACTACCCGAGTAAAAATTCTTCGACTTGGTTTCAACTTGAATTGCCCCCAATCAAGACATGCTGCAGTCGAAAAGTTCGACTCCAGCATGTCTCCTTATTGAAACGGAGCCAGACTTTAATTTATGTCTTGGACACAAGTTTCTATGTCTTGAAGACATATATTTATATCTTGAGTCGAATTTTTATGATTTCAAAACAATCGGTTTATAACTTTGAGTATATACCTGCCCTGACAAAAAGGGTCTGACTGTCATAAAAGTCAATCTTTGTTAATAATTAAGCAATTTTGTGTATTTTTACACAATATATATGTTGAATCAATTCATTTCTAGATTTTCATTTGTATTATACTTGTTTGACGAAGATACCAAAAATGTTGTTTGTTTTTAAGTATTTATAACGGCTCAGGAGATCCTTATAGACAATCACAATTTTAATTTTTCTGACAAAAATTTTTCAGGGTTATACTTGCTCAAACACACAGATTCTGAATCTTTAAATTAAAAATAGCTAATTTGATAATAACAAATTTTTCATTAATTAATTTTAATCCTTCGCATCTGTTAACAGTGCTATTTCTGAGTCCAGAATGTTCGTCTTGAGACAAGTTTCGCTGACATGTAATCACCATGCTAAAACGATAAAAGTAAGACATAATGTTATGTCTCGTATCAGTTTTGAGAAGCAGCCAGACATCGATGTCTTGGAGACGAACTCAAGACAGCGCCAAGTCGAACTCAAGTCGAAGAATTTTTACTCGGGAAGTCTTACTATTAAATTAGTAGTTCTAAGTACTTAAAGAAGTAATGTCCTAACTTTTTAAATTAGTATAGTTTCTACCCCTGAAATAAAATATTCATCATTCATGAAAAATCGATTTCCCTTTCAGTGAGAGTAAACAAACTTGGAGAATTAATATTAAATTAATAAACTTGAAATAAAGTAAGAAATACTTAATTCGAGCGACTTGTGGAACTTTTAAGCTCTTACCTTAGTAACCTAATCTCGCTTTTTCTATGCACTCTGCACATTCTGTCGTAGCTAATACCATTTCTACTAATAAAAAGATTGTTATCCCAACCAACTTTTTTTAGTAATATACATTTTATTTGCAAATTTCTTTCTTGTAAGTAAAAATGCAATTAATTATCAACACCAGGAAGGAATTATAGCAATTCACATGCAATGCACACGGAAAAAATAAGTTGCGGAACTTTATTTTGATGGTTGCATGTCTAAGACTTTAACATTGGTCAAAAATTTCTAAAAATTTCGTATAACGTTTATTTCAAGCTTCAAGACAATTTTCGGAATAATGAAAAGAAATTAAGAATTATTGTTCAAATTTCTAAATAGTAAAAATATATTTCGAGATTCATAGAATAATTCGCGGACTCCTTTCATCATTGTCAAGATTGTCTTGAACCTTGCAATATGCGTTATGGGTGATTCTCCGCATAGCGCACAATATGAGCATCGATATTTTTGAAATTTTATTTACGATTCAAAATGAAATAAATAATATTAATTACCTGAAGGGGTTGAAAAATCCAAATCTGTAATGAGCTGAAAAAATTATGATAATTTTTGCATCTTTTAAACAATTTAGCTATGGACGATCAGCGTAATTTTGAGCCTTCTAAAACGATTTATTCGGATGAATTTTCTGTATTTTTTATTTCATGGAAATTTTCTTTGTGACGTTTTCAGAGCTCACTGGTAAGACATTTGTCTGTTTATGAAATTTAAGATGACGAACAAAAATTATAATATAAAATCAAAATATCTGAGATTTTTAAAAAATTTTGAAAATTTATAAAAATTTTAGGCAAAATATGTAGCAATTTATAGAAATTTACCCGAAATGTTAAACAATTGAATTCGGATATTCATGCAAATTTAAGGGAAAATATGCGGAAATTTACGACTGTTTCAAAATAATAATAATCTTGTACCTTTAGATAATACAGTTAATTAATGTCAATTGAAATTAAAAAATTACCAATCACTCTCGAATATTACGAAACTAAAACCAATTTATACTCTTATTTGTTTGAATAAATGATTTCATTTATCCATGTCATACTCTTCCAACGCGGGAGAACAAGATACTTAGTAAAAAATAAAAATCCGTTATAGAAAATATTCTCAATTATCAAATGGTAATTATGAATTAAAATAATACATATTTCAAAATAAAGATATGATAAGTCCAGAGAAGTAGGTATCAAATAATAAGATTTAACCCAGAAAATGACATCAAAACTATATTTAAACTCACTAACATGTCTTGAAATAATATTGACATATAGTAAAAATATCAAACATTATACATATATTGCGAATGTGATTATATTGAAATACAAAAAAAGTGAGCGGTTATCATATGAGACAAACATACGTTTGCTTTTTTTAGATGACGAGCCATCGATCTGCGTTTAATTTCATTTTAAATCTGTAGTTGAAACCTTTTGAATTAGATATCTACATTTTCATCTGGAAATAGTCATTTGTCTGAACTAAACGACTATCTCTACTTGTAATTCTGGTAAAAAATAGGAAAATACACAAGTAGAAAATGTCAAGTTTGTCCAGACATTCAAATATTAAAATTTTACATGTGATAAATAAGTGTCTATTTATAATCTTTTTATAAAAAGAAATGTCATCATGCTTTTAGGTTTTAAGAGCTGCTCTATTTTGGTATACAATATATTTTGTCAAATAAATGGATAAATGGCTTTTCCACTTCATTAAGCCAATTGAACTTTGTAGTACATTAGCGATACTTTACAATTATTTATGAAGAAGTATTCTGTCATTTCTAATTTTGTCACAAGAAGCGATGCCCTACTCATCAATAAGAAGCGTGAAACGCCAGCTTTAAAAATTTGGATATACTTCCGAAAAGGTCACCCAAGAATACTTTTTTTTTCGATAAAGTATAAATACTTTGGAAATTAAGGTGCCCCATTCTTGCATAGTTTTCCGTAACATTTCGTTCAAAATGTCATGTCTGTAGTACCAAATAAAAAATTCAATAAGTTCTTGTGGTCATTCGAAAAGTATATCCAAAAAATCAATAAATATATTTGTTGTAAAAAGTGTCCAAGATTTGAGAAAAATTGATTACATTGATTTAATTTTCAGAAATCTAAAGATACAATAGGAAATATATGTGTCTGTGAAATTCACTTCAATCGTGTCCTCTAAAGTTCTAATCATATATTTTATTAATAAAATGTGATTTTGTCATTAGTTTGCAGCTGGTCAATGCCTTGTGGGCCCAAATATTACGCAATTTCTAAAGGAATAACTTATTGGGGGCAAATGTGTTCTCTTTATCAATCAACTTTTTTAGATTAGTTATTATATGAAATGTGAGTGAATGTCAGTCGTGTCATCCTAATTTTGTTGTAATTGATTTATAATTAATAATAATACCTGGTATTTATAATACCTCAACAAAACTTTAAAAAGAAATTTTATATAAAAATACGACGATTTTTATTTAAAATTCCACGGAATAAATTTTTTACATATACTTAAAAAGTACTGTACTTGAAAAATTAATCTACAAATATTTTGCATTTGAATAGCTTTATGTCAGCCGTGTACCACAACAACAGAGATTTCATTAATACAATTACAAGCACATTATTTGACCATACTACCGTTAATTTTTCATCCAACTTTCATATTTACTCAGAGCTAAGTCGGATACTTGTTGCTCTAGTATTTGAAAAGTACCTTCTGCATTCTTCCACTCACATTATACTTTCAAAACTCTTTCTAAATTCTAAATTCTCAATATAAATCGACCATTCCATGCACACTATGAATTCTGTAATGGATGTTAGGTCGTCAAGGGACTCATGAATTTGCATGGGCCCAAACAAACAGAATCTTGACATTTCTCTTTCTCTCTCTCTCTCTCTGTCTCTCTGCTTCGCAACAGAGGTATTCCAGAATTGAAGATCTCGTTCTCCATCTCACCGTTCATGAACTACCATTGGATGGAAAGTGCAGATTGGTCTGTTTAATCACTGGTTAGGGGCGGATGGGGACCTTCGAGGGCAATCAGCCTGTTTGTATTTGCTTTCAGGTTTACGGTGACTCGGTTGGTAGGTTGCCCCCGGCTGCGGAGGATAGCTTCTCGTCTCAAGAGTCCTGGAATCTAATAAGGTTCCTCGAGGCAAAAGCTTGTGTGACGTAAACTCGTATTACAAACGTCGCTGGGTACCATCTCTTAGCTACCCAAGTTGGTAACTATCCATTGCCGACGAGAAGCATAGAGAGTACAGTGATTAGGGCCTTGACTTGTTTCCAGACGAGCCATCGTGATTTTTCACGTCATCCTCGAGAAAAATCGGCTTCAGGATTCCACCTCAGGCGAGTTTACTTCCTCGAAAGTTACTTTTTTTTTTAGGATGGAAAATGTCAGCGTTATAGGGTTTTGCATACTGAATCTTCTTCGCTGAATGCAATATTACCATATGATAGTAATATCTTGAAGTGGTCAGTTTACAGGACTAAATACTATAGCTACCAGCTTAAAATTGGATCGGCTTCTGCGGGTACTACTATTGCACTGTTGCCTGGTAATTGATTGTTACTATTCAATCTAATGTAGCAACACGAGATGCTGTCTGCTCTACCAGAAACTCAATTACGTTGTGATGCATCAAAACTCGATTATCATATATGTGCTTGCCGGATAGTATAATCATGAAGATTCTGTTTTTCCTCTATGTGGATTAAGTCTCATTTTAAATTAGACAAGCTCTTCATAGAAGCGGATCTACAGGGTACCGAAACCGGCGATCGCCTTCCCTCCTCCTAGGATTTTCTTACTTACCTTTACTTTTTTTTGACTTGGAAATTCAGCAAAATTATGAAGAATATTATTGTTCGAAAGACTGCAAAAGATTAAATATAATAATCTTGAAATTCATTTATTAACTTGACAGGAAAAAATAGCCTTTAAAAAGAGTTTTTATTTGTGTCTCAGTTATAAAAGGTTTTAACTTATACTGAAGCCACACAATTTGAATTGTGATGGATAATTTGAAAATTATCAATTTTGAACTACTTAGTTTCACAATCCTGATTCAAAAATACTTTAGTTTTAAACAACTTTTAGAATTGTTTAATTTCTTACGGTTCCATTAAGCTTGAATTCATTATTTTCAAAGCTTTCAATAAGGAATCACATATTTTTTAACGATTTGAGAATTATTGAACTTTGATGGATTACAAAATTTGAAATTCTTGAATTCTCATCGGCGAAAATAACAACCCTATTAAAATTCCTTAAATCTCATGACATTCATTTCAATACCCCTTAAAATGTTATAAAATCACTTCAAACCGTTGTAAGCTATGAAAATCCAATAAAATCTCTCAAAAATCCATGATATTTGATGATATTTCATGAAAATCTGGAAAATTGATTGAAATACGTTGATAGCTTTCGAAATCCCTCGAAATGAGTGTAACCGTAGAAAATTCCGTAAAATCCGCCGTTTGAATCTTTTGAAATATATCACATTCCGAAATTCAAGAAAATTCTTTACAACCTACAAATCTTAAAAATTCTATTAAATTTCTTAATTTTTGTGAACAAAGTCAATAAAATCCATTTTAATGTTATGAAATACGCTAGAAGCCCCTGAAATTGCATGGAATCTGATGATATTCCTGTAAACATCTTGAAAAATTTGAAGACATATGAAATGCTTCGCAATCTTACGAAATTTATTGAAATACTTTATTGAGAGCCTTTAAAATCCCTTGGGATTACAGAAATCATAGGAAATCTTATAAAACTTTTACATATCTATTGAAAGTCATTAAAAATCACTAAAAATCAACCCATGAAAATCCTTTGAAATCTTTAACATTCGTTGAAGTTTTTCAAACCGCGGAAAATAAACAATTAATTAATTAAACAAAAGCTATATAGTTTGAATTAAAACCTTAATTTCGTGAATTGAAATAAAAATAAAAATTGTATAACTTCAAAAAGAAAAGTTATTCTGGATATGATTAAAAGACCTTTTAAATAATATAAAATCTTTAAAAATCCTTATGATATTAAGAAAAATCTTTGCAATCCCAGAAATTTGGCTTTATTCTCTAAAAAGGCCTTGAAATATACAAAATAATACTAAGTCCATGAATTAATACTTGTTCAATCCCTTGGACTGTCGCAAAATCATTCAAATTTTTTACAATTGCCTAAAGCATTGACAACCTTTGCACAGTCCTTAAAATAATCAAAATCCGCGAAAATTCTATGAATTCTCTCGAATGCTTCTCCTTTTGAATCCCTGAAAATGATTCTAGTCTTTCAAACCTCTTGAACTCTCTAAAAAGAAATTGAGTAGAACGGCTTTTCGGGCCGATCTGCAAGACTTTAACGGAATTGGTTGGTGTATCCCAGTCCACTGCGGAACGTTGATTTTTAAGAATAAATATTATGCTTATTTTTTTAACCTGAAGATATTAAAAGAAAAGAACTCAAACTTTTTTCATAGAAGAACAAAGAAGTCTTAGTTTGGAAGAAGTCTGCTAAGATTATTTATTGATTCGACAGATTAAATATTGTTTCATTTTAATTGTGAATAATTAAAATTTAGAAGAGTTCTAATGCTTTGGAAGCTTCCATTTTCTATTTCAGTACTCAATACTAAAATTAAATATTTTTCTAGATATGGAAGTTTTAATTTTTTTAGTTTTATCACTTGAAAAAATGGTTCGTCACCGAAAAATGATAAGCAACTTTTTTGGTTTATAGAGGCTACCCTAAAACATTTCTATTAAGAATTTGACTGCTAATAAAAATGTTATTGCGCTCATAGCACGCAAACCGAGTTTGCTAGTATAAAATAAGGCCGTGGCTACGTGCACCCAAATTTTGGTACGAATAGCTGAACTTTTTCGGAACTGATCTGGTGAACCCTATTATTATCAATTCCTCTTTAGCTTGACGTTAAATAACAATTCTCTCGTAGTTGAGTACAATACCAAACACTACGTTTGCAATGTTTGCTAGTATAATAATTAGATGAAAAAATCGAAAGAACTTTGGAAGTTTTTTGTATTTCGATATAATTCGACCACAGGAACTCGAAAATGCAATTTCCAAAAATGTCCGTATCTGTGAAACTTTCTTCTGTTTACCATATATCGAAAAGTGAAAGATCATTGGTTATGAAATTTGTACTCATTGTAGCTTTAAATTATGTTCACGTCGTTTAGAAATTTGAAGAAAATTTCACCTTTTTTATATGAAAAAAAATGTTTTGATATTCCAAATACAACAATAATATATCTAATTATTTGTTCAAGTTTTTAATAATGGGAATACAACAGTAGACTTACAAAATTAAAAAAAAAAGTTTCCGGTATTGAAATAGTATGACGGAAACGTTTTAAAGATTGTTCTTGCCAAAAGTCTTGACAAAATTAAAATTAGAAATAAATATTAGCATTGCGAGTAAATTTAACCATAAGGATTAAGAACAATAATGAAATGGTAATCCCGATTAAAATTAAAATTTTTCTGAATTTCAGCTGTTCTTTAGTCAGGCAAGTTTATATTATATTATGATATCTATTGTTACTCATCATTTTATGAACGAAACTGACTCAACAAAATTGAAAATGGGCAAAAAATAATTTGAACCAAACAAAACGTTGTAGTAGTTAATAAAAATATGAACAAATCTTAAAAACGGGAAAAATGATTTTTTTTATTAAATAATTTTAAGAAGATCGTAGTAGTCGAAACTGGTACTATTGTTTCTACTATATATTGGCCAAGTAAATCTGGAAATGCAAACTTCTCTAATTTCAACTTTTTTAAAGAAAAATGAACGACATTGAATAATTCCTCATTATTTAAGAATGTTCCGGGTATGCAGTCAACACCAATATTGATTAAATTTTTATAATTGAAGCAGAGAAACCCAAACGGTCCTTTGTCTTTTTTTTTTGTGTCGAAATTGAGTTTTCTTCATTCATCATATTTTCTCGCTTTTTTGCACCAACTTCAGTTAAAATATAAAGGTTTTGAAAATTTTTATCCTGAAATGTAGTATTTATATGTATTCAAATATTTTTAAATTCCAGAGGGGTCACACTAAATGAACAAATCATACTAAAATATTCCATTTTATTAACAATTCGGCGGTCATTATATGATTTTGACAAATGCTGGGCGGGTATGTCGACCCAAACCCTTTAATTGTTAAATCATGTTGTGCTTTGTTTCGAGCAAAACCATTATATTGTATTGTTAATAATAAATAAATTTTATTGGATTTTATCAATATTTTTGCAAAAATATCACGATTTTTATGTTATCTTTTTCGACTTTTTTTACAGAGAGAAGAAAAAGCAATAGCATTTTTGAATAAGTAAACTTGGAATATTTTCAGGAAAACCACCGCATTTTGTTAATAATGAACATTTTTTAAAATTTTCAACGGATTTTGAAGAAAGACAAAAAATCATATCAAAATCAGATAGGACCATATAAATATGTATGTAAGATTGAACAATATTACATTTTCAACAAAAATTGAGACCATTTTTTTATAATCCTAGTTTTCAATTTTTTAAATCTAAATACTCAACACTTTGTCAGAAAATTCTTTCCGGCAAATCGGTCAGATAACTATCGTCTTATTTTCTTTGAAAAACAACATATTAAAATTGCAAATGATTATGTGACTCAAGCATTGACTGCCCGTCCTATTTGAAATAAATTCGCTCTACTTATAATATAATTGATTTTCTTTTAGGACAGAAGTAAATTTAGTATGCCAAACCTTTTTTTTCTGTTTCATTTGAGTCTCGATGTAAAGTTTAAAACGAGCAAAAAATCCATCTGGATTTCAATCCTTCTATACAATCTGATAATATCACTATTGAAAAGGGCCCTTAGATATTCGAAGCTAATTGAATAGCTTTGCAGAATAAATAAGAAAACTTAGAATTTGATAACCTCATTAATTTAGATGAAGCCTTCAATTTGAACATCATTAACAAATCGGAAACCATCAACATGAAATATAATTAATTATTTCATAGACCTTCCTTTTTCTATACTTCCATCTTGGATCTACTAGGGAATCTAATTTTTAATGATGCTTTTTAAACCTGGTCCTCTCTTTATGATGGAAGCGATAAAGTTAGATTGTAGCAAGATGGAGTATTTTTTTAGAAAACTGGTTTAATCTTGAGGGCTGAATGAAGAGAACAGGATGGCGGAAAAGCATCGAACATCATGGATAATTGGGACGACGTGGCGATTGCGGAACGACGTTAATTAAATCAATTAGGATGGTCGAGTGCCTATATGTGCGCACGCAGATGGAGGCGACCTGGACGCGATTACACGTAGACTAACTGGCAATCAGGAAGATGTCGGCAAAGTTGCTTTAGCAACTTACTTGGATGAGCTCGTTTCAAGTAAATCCCGTGGTTACCACTACAATTGACCAATAAATTGTGGCATATACATAGTCTGTTGGTCTTTGGAAATATTTCGCTGATGTTATGCTTGTTAGAGCATAGGATACGAACAGAGACTAATACTGGTTTGCGCCTCATCCGCATTCAATTAAATCAGATTAAACTATAATTTGGTTTGTTTTCAATCTACATAATTGTCATTGATTAAAGAGGGGAGAGCGGGTAGTATGAGAAAAAAGATCGATACCTTCATGTTAAAAAAAAATTCTTGGGGTGATCTTCTCAAACGAACACTCTGGCGTTGATCGTCTGAAAGCGAGGGGCTACTCACTGATAAATCTGCAAACCTTAAAACTATGAATGCGGCAGTCTCAATCAAATTTGTATAGAGTTCCAAGAGTTCTTTGAGATTGCCGGGAGTGCCGAGATTTCCAAAGCTTTTCACGATCGGGACACTCCAGGAGGAGTAAGACCCGGCTAAACTCGGCAGCGTTCGGATGAACTCTGCTATTCAGCTCGTGTTATAAATGCTCCACACTTGAGGAAAGATTTCCAAGATTTCTAAGAGTTCCAAGAGTTCCTCAAAGAGTTCTCCTAAGACTTCCAGCGCGACAATCTGAGATTTCTCCGTGACTAGACACCAGTATTCAGAGATGCCCTGAATTCTCTAATTTCCCTGAATTCTTTAAATTCTCTGAATTAAGATAATTAAGATAACTAAGGACTTCAAAGTAATGCAGGGAATTCAGGAAATTTACACAGGGAGGAATTACTCAAATTTCTAGGGACTTTAAAGAATTTGAAAGCGTTTGAGAATTTAAAAAAAAAACAGAGTGGTTCTTTTAGACAACCTCTCCAAGAAAGGCTTTTTCAACATCGTGGTATCAAAATGTGTTAAAAAATCTAAAAGTTTTCAAAGCTCATAAATACTTTGGAATTAAAGTATTAAAATTCTGAAAAGAAAGCAAGAAAAACAATACGGCCGATAAACTTTTCATTCTGTTAGAAAATGTTAACAACTTTTGCTAAAGGATGTAAAATTTCTTGGGTTGGAGTTCGTAGTTCAACTTTTGAGAGAAAACTTTCATTTGCCCGTATAATGGTTCACGATACAAAGAAGCTTCTGAGCAATCGAAAGGTCTTTTAAGCGAAGTACCGAGACTCTAGGCACTTTTAGATAACTTAATTACCATCATAATCAAACTTAAGAAGATAGAATGCGCTCCGTCAATTTACTTATGCACAAGAAGAATAAGTTTTACTTTGTTAAAGGTGGGACAGAACCGAAGCTACCAGCAAGCACTCTAGGATGCAAAAAAATGATGAAGAAGACTGCAAAGGAAAATGTGTCTCTCGTACTCAACTTTTCTTTTTGAATATTTTCTATTACACGATCAAACAAACGGAATTTATTATCTGACTTGAAACATTTAAAGAGGACATCTAAAAGTTGAGAAATGAAGTTCAAACTTTGAATTTATTATGCGCTCCATATGTTTTTCCTGATAGCCTTTTAATTTTCCAATCCTTTGTTCCAATTTCAGTCTATAGTTTCACAGCGTTCGTATTCAAATGTAATATTTAAAAGTATTGATATCGTTTATATTCAAACAGTCGAAATGCAGGAGAACTGATTATAATTTCAAGCCTAACACAATCTCGACCATAATGCAATATATAATTTTGCATTTGAACATTTTCTATCCTGATATTGTATTTCGTAAATGTCATTTCCCAGATACCAAGTATTTTTCCAAGTCATATAAATTGAAAAACTAAAACTTGCATACCTGAAAAAATGTTCAATTCAAAGTAGTTTAAGTATTAGAAATCTTCCAAATTTTAATTATATACAATTAAAATAAAATAATTTTTAATTCATCACTTCACCCAATAATTTCATCAGACTTTTCTCTAACTTAAGGCTTTTTTCATTTTCAGAAAAAAGCTTATTTTCTCTCTTTGAAAGGTTCATTTCAAAGGTTTCAGGGATTAAAGATAAACCTATGGGATTCAGGGATTCGAACGAAATTATGTAGCATTTTTTTATATTTGCAAATTATTTCTGTAAATTTAATATAATTTACCTGAAAACTATGCTAAGTATGAAAAATTACTAAAAAATAATGCAGCTGCAGAGGCACAATGTCAAAATTATGTTTCCTTAAAGTTTTATGTCGAAAGGAACAAAAGGCAACGTAACGAAAGTTTTTTATGTTTCTTTTCGTTCTTTTCTACATAAAATATAATTACCACATAATTGTGACATCATGTCTTCGTAGCTTTATTTTCTTTCAATACTTTTTTAGACTTACTTCAGTTTTTAGCCAAATTTGTTTAAATTTATCGAAATAATTGGCAGATATACAAAAATGCCCTTTAATTTTGTTTGAATTACTGATGGGATTGCGAAAAATTTCCTAAACTTCATTAGGATTTGAAAAAATTTCATAAAATTCAGAAGATTTTAGGGTATTTTTAATGATTCTTAGGTACTTCAGGGAATGTTTGTGATCTCTGAGGATTTTCATCGAATAATTCAAAGTGATTTTCAATGTTTTTCAATACATATAAAGTAGCTATTTTCAACATTTTATAACATTTCTCTAATTTGCGAAAGTTTAGAATAAGTTTCGAAAAAGTTGAAATTTCATAGAATTTATAAGATTTACAAATATTTGGAAGGATTTTATAAGACCTTTGAGGATTTCAGTAATTCTAAGTGATTTCAGGAGATCTGAATAAGGTGTTTCAATACATTTCTCAGGATCTTGAAAAATGTCATGACTTTACACATTTAAAGAGATTTCCAGAAATATCGTAAGACTTTGCGTGCTTTTTTGGGATTTCAACGTATTTTATAATATCTTCATAAATTTTAAAGAATTTATTCACAATAATTGTGAAATTTCAACGAATTTCATAGATTTGAAAAGATTCTCAAATATTTTCAATAGATGTTAGTAATTTGAAACGATTTTAAGGTATTTTTGAAGATTTGAAAATTGAAAGGGTATTTAAGAAGTATCTAAGGGAATTTTAAAGGATTTTGAAGGATTTAATATGATTTCAGAGAATTTCAAAGATTTTGAGGGATTTTAGAAGCTCGCAAGGTATTTTAATAAATTTTCCAGTTTTTTTTGTTGAAATATTATCAGATTTCATAAAATTTCACGTGTTTGTCAAGGGATTTTATTGGATTTTAACTGTTTGTAAAGATTTAAAGCAATTTTATAATGATTCGAGGGATATTAAAAGGAATTCCATTAGATATACGAAATTCGAATAATATTTTGAAGATTTGAATAGTTTATCATTCTTCAAATTTGTAGGACTGCATTTTCTTGAAGACGATAGTGTCTGCACAAAACCTACTGAATGCTAGTTTTTATACGTTGAAAAAAATAGAAACTTTCAAAACTGATTAAGATCAAATTCAGTGCCCATAAAAATTTAATAATCCTGAAAAATCATTAGGAACTGCAAATTCTGAATTCGTTTTATCTAGTCAAAAATACCAACATAACAAATTAATTATTTACAAATTTAGTAACGTTTTTGATTCAGCATTTAGAAATTAAGAAATTTCAAAACAAATACTTGCGAATTAAAACTCTTAAAGCTGATCATCTTTAGTTTCAAGGCCTAAAAATGAAACTAATTTAGAATTTCACTTTCAAAAGTATATTTCCGCGCAAAATAAAATTGCACTGCCATTTTCATCGATGAAAATTGAAGAATTTAAAATACTGTAAACCTTAAAAGTTTAATCATTCTAAACACGTGAAAAATTATTTAAATTATACATGAAAGCTTTAAAAATAACGAATTTAAGGTTAGTTGAACCGTGAAAAATTAGATAATGTCTTACTAAACTAAGTAAACTTTCTCTACTTAGGATCATTCTTTTACCCGCCGAAATTACTTTTTTCCTCATGATTTTGTATTCGTATCAGTGTGAAATACAATTTTACGGAAAATTATACTCAAGCAATTAAAATAATTTTTATCTTATATATTGACAACTTAGAGTCCTGATATTTGACGTTTCCAATTTAAAAAATTTCAGATTTAAAGTTGTGTTTCAAAAGTCCCTTCGTATTGTTTTCTTGTAATTTTTTCAAAAATGTTTTTACTATATGGTGCATCTATCCCATACAATTTCATCTTGTGACACGTCTTTGAGAGGAGAAAGAATTTTCCCCCTAAGAAATGAATATTCGCAGCTTTTGCAGAAAACAAGATGACTTTTTTCTCTCTTGCGTTATTATAGGAATATTCGCTTATATATGAATAAACGAAATTTTCTGCTGTCACAAATAATCCAGAAGGGTGTGAATCAACGTAGGAAGAACCAAGTTTCTGAAAACGTTTTTCCTTTAAATTGTAAATATTCGAATTACCAATCATTAAAATTAAAATACTCTCAACTTTATCAACGATTTTTTCATCAATTTCGTGAAATATATGGCATCTTAAATCATTTGAAAAATAGCATATTTCTTTCTGAACTTCTTTCTGTGACTTGAGCATGCACATTGTACAGCCTGCCCGAATGGAAATGAATTCGTCCATTTTAAATTTAGAAATATTCCAATTTTTTAAATTGTCCAATTTAAATTTTATATTATAAAAAGCTTTTAATTAGGAACTTTGGAACTTTGAGTGATCCACAACTTAAATTTGAATTCGGATAATTCCAATCCAAAAGAAATTACTTTGAAACGATACTATTTTGAATTCTTTTTTTAAATAGAAAATTTTAAAAAAATTGTTGCAACACCTCCATGGTAAAGCCTCTTTTGCACACCAGCTACAGGCAAAAAAAAGATACTTGAGCGATTTTTAAAATTTTTCATTTTCTATTTTTTAGCTCAGGCTTTGAAAGTATTTAAAGAGTGAGTACATAGAAAATTAAGTGAATTTATTGCATGTTCAATATTCACTTTTGTCATGCCGTACCGATACCTGCTCCGCACGTTGAACTAAAAAACATGATGATATCCTTTGAAGTGTTCTGAATGACCTACGTTAACACGAACTACGCTGTTGCAATATGGAAGTCTATTTGTATGCAAATCTAATTTTTCGGGTGCCCCGAAGCTCTGAAGAACGTAAGCACAATCAGAAGAAGAGTTCAGTGAAACGCACCATCACTTTTTTAAAGAAAGGAAAAACTAATAATTTGATATCGTCACATAAAAACAAGCTGATGCTTTTATTGACTCGGTAGGCTTTCAGAGCTTTGAACTATAAATGGAAACACTCTCACGTATTGCTGTTTTTATAATTGACTAGAAAACAAACATGCGCGCTACGCACGCCATTATTCTTTTTTTTGTCTCCGGAAATTGTTAAATGAAAATATGTGAACATCCGCATGAAAGGGGCCCTTGTGACCGGTATGGAGTTACGTATACGGCCATCTAGCCGGATAAATTCCCGGCATTTTAGGCTTAAAACAAACCTTTTAAGTTGAAAAACGAATCAGCGGGGCACAATATTTATATATATATGATATTTTCCCATAGACAATCAAACCGTTGCTTTTTTGTTCGAAAATATCAATTTCCGACAAAAAACACTAAATAAGTTTTTTAACATTGTAAATTTTATTTTTGAAGTCAAATGACCTACTATTACTGTTCAAATATTGTAAATCTTATTTGAAACCTGGATTTCCGTACACTGGTGCGTTCCAAAAATTGATGACACTCGGAGGTTTCCAGATGAGAGGAGCTGCGCGAAAACCATGACCGAAACCAAAACCATGCACAAATCCAATACCGATTTCCCGTGCAAGACACGAAATTAAACTAAGATTGTTAAAACGTTGTGAATCTTCTTGAATTTTCTTTTAAAAACGTGAATATAACCTAAAACTGATAAAAAGTTGAAAATCCTGTTTAAAATACAATGACTATTGTTTAAAAATATCAATTTTCGATATAAAACACCAACAATACCTAAAATTGTTAAAAAATTATGAATATTCTTCGAAATCTGATTATTCTTTACTGAAAATTTTAATTTTCCATGAAAAACACTAACATAATCCAAAATTGTTCAAGCTTGTAAATTTGATTATTCATGACAAAACACAGTCAATTTAAATGTAATACTTTGGTATTCAAGGAACAACTTTTCTCAAAATTTTTTAGTTAAAATAGATACGAAAATACTAGAAAACTTCTATTTTATTTAATTTTTCTTTAAATTTTTACAATGCTGATGGGATTTATTTCCCAAACAAGAACCAGAACCTTTTTAGGACTAAAATTCTGAGAAAATCATACTTATTTCTTTTTCAAATTTTTACAAGTTCTGAATGATTTTTTTGACAAAAATGGTAGAACAGTTCCATTTTCATTTTGATTAATTATGTTCACAAGTCCTCGTGAGAATTATGTTTCAAGAAGTTCTCGCTAAAATTGAATTGCAGTACTAAAAAAATTCAAAATATTTCTATCGGAAAAGTCCCGGGTAATTATTTTCAAATTTGAGCAAATTCTAACTAATTTTTGGGACAAAAGTACTAGAAAACGTCTATTTTATCGGGTTGTTTACAAGTACTGGCGGGATTCATGCTCCAAAATAGTACGGGTGAAATAGGACCAAAGTACCACAAAAGTTCAAAATATGTCTCACTCAATTTTATTTTGAAATTCAACAAGTCCCAAATAATAAGAATAATACAAATTTTAGAAGAAGCAAGTGAGCCTTTTTCCGGTACTTTTGTCCTAAAAAAGTCATGATGAAACGCGACATAAGTCCCAACACCACTTGTGAAAATTTCTAAGAAAGAATCGAAACCTTTGTAGTACTTTCGTCCCTATTTGATCTTTTGAAAATTTGTAAATTTTGTAAAATACTAACATAACCTAAAATTGTTACAAAAATTATAAACGCTTACAATCTAATGATTTTTGTTTGAGAATGACATTTTTCGGTAAAAACGCAAACAAAACCAAAACAAGTAAATTGTTGAAAAAATTTGTATCTCTGATATCTAATAATTATTGATTAAAAATACCCATTTTCGGCATGAAACGCTAGCATAACCTAAAATTGTTGAAACTGGGAATGTTGGTACTGATTTCTAGCAAAAAGCACCTAAAACGGATACTATCGACGCTTTTATGAACTTCCTTATACTAATTATTCTCAAAGTTATTTTTTCGTCTACAATTAGTTGAACTTTCAGAGAGAAAAAACGAATTTTCAACATAAAAAAATGAATTTTCAAACAAAAATGAATCAACTTTAACCACAAAAAATTACAGTTTGAACCAAGTAGTCAAATCTACGAGCCAAAAGGGCCAATTTTTTTCAACAAAATAGTTCAATTTGTAAACACATAGATAAATTTTCGACCTAAAACAGATAGATTTTCAACAAAATAGTTGCATTGACAACCAAACAGTTACGGAAATGAATGTTTAAAAAAGAAGTTCAGCTTTTCACAAGAAAAAAAAAAATGTCATTCAAATGTTGAATTTTCAAACGAAGAAGATCAACTTTTTAGGCGAGTTTAGGAACAAAATAAATTAGTTTTATACCAGAAACTATCAGTTTTCAGAAAGAAAAGGAATAGTTAAATTCACAGTTGAGAAATTTTATTTTGAACCAAGAGAAAAAAAAACGAATTTTTAACCAAATATTTAAGTTTTACACCGAAGAGGTGAATCTTCAAAAATATATTTTTTAAATAAATTACTTGACCTGAAAATTTGACGATTCTATTTTTGGTTGCAAACTTATTTTTTCTAGTTAGGAATGGAATTATTTTGTTGAAAATTATACTATATTGTTAGTCATTTTTTGACCGAAAATTCAACTTTTTTGTTAAAATTTCGTCCTTTTGCATTGAGTAATCATCTTCTATGACAGGAGAGTAATATTTTTTGGTTTAAAATAAATATTTATCTCGAGAATTCAACTGTCTTTCAAACAATTTTTATTGTTGACTGAAAATTTAACTTTTTGATCAAAATTTCCAGTATTGGGCTGAGAATTTGTTCATTCTGTTCCAAGGTTGAAAATTGATCTCTTTAGGTAGACATTTTTTTTTTCGTTCGATATTGAACTATTTTCTGGAAAATGTAATATAGTTAGACATTAAAATTTAAGAATATAAAGCGTTTCATAATGAATTCAATATGGTACCAGCATTAACAAATTCACAAATTATAGTTATAAATATACTCTTACATCTCTTCAGCATTCGCGACAGAATAATTCAATTATCATATATTTTCCGAGAGTTTTCTAGATCTGAAGTAATCAAGCTGAAAAGAAGAAATATTTATAGAACTCTAATTAGTGGTGGGTTTTAATGAGAAATAAAGAGATAGAGGCAGGTACTTTTAAAGCTTCGAATTAAAACTTTGCAGCAAATTAGAATCTAAGATTAATATTTACAGAAAATAAAATAAAACTTTATTCATGAAAAATACTGGATTTCCCTTTCATCTCTTTTTTCTGCGATTACCACGAAGCCCTGTTTCATCCCTTCCATTTTGCCAGCCAACTTTAGTCTTACTTTACCGATTCAGCCGGATTCTCCCTCGTCCCAATGGACCTAATCCTTAAATGGAACCGCGAAATTTGGGGAAGCAAGTTCTGCGGTCTTACGGGTCGCGAGTTTCCCACGATTCTATAGGATCTGAAGAACAAGGACCTTTCGCAGATTCAAATGGTGGAGTTTACCAGCTTTGCCTTTAAAATTGAGAGCTTAAGTGGATTTGAAAGGCGATTAAAGGGACAATTGATTGCAATAAATGTGGGTCATACAAGGAAATTTTATGTTAAAAATTAGAATTACTTATATGGTCCATATAAAGGTCACTTTTGTTTCCCCGTGTAACATATTTGTAAATATTTATTGAATGGGATTTTTGCATATTTTCAAGTATTTTTTCCACAGTTAAATTGAAAAACACTATAAAATCATTGTTATCATGAAAAGAAAGTTTATGTTTGATTATGAACCAATCTATTCAGATTATTACATTTTACAATTAGGAAAAGAAACAATAAAAAATGTAATGTATTTCCAACATTGCTAATATTTATTGCATTCTTCTTTCAAAAATTTTAAATAAAAAATAGATTTCTTTCAAGAAATTAAGGTAAAATTATTTAAACTCGATTAAAAGAATTCTTAAAATATTCATAAGCAAACCCTGCAAAATGAGCATGAAAAAGATTCACAATTAAAAAAAACAGAATTACAAACTATCTCACAAATTGCCTTATTAGAGACAAAAATAACCAAAATAAAAAAGAGGGAGTTTAATTGTGAATCCTTTTCATGCTCATTTTGAATAAAATTATTCATGATAAAATAGACTTCTTTTCAATTAAAATTTGAAAAAAGAAAGTTGTTTTAAATAAGTTTGAATTTTTCTTAATGTTTAAAAAGTATATTTTTTCCGTTTTTGAGGGAAGATCTGATTGGTTGGGCAGATTTGTGAAAGTAATTCAGACTGAGTAGCGCGGTTGTCTCTTAAATTTAGCAGAATTCTCTTGAGTTCGGCAGAATTCTGTTGAAATCAGCAGAATTATCTTTATATCTGTAAAATTTTCTGAAAAATTTGTAGAATTCTATTGAATGCACTAAATTCTATTGGATTCATTAAAATTCTCTTGAATTCAGTAGAAATTTCTTAAATTCAGCTGAATTCTCTTGAATTCAGTAGAATTCTCTTGCATTTCGTAGAATTCTCATTAATTCGGCAGAATTTTCTTAAATCATGTTGAATTCTCGTGAGTTCGGCAGAATTCTATTGAAATCTGTAGAATTCTATTGAATTTTTTAGAATTCCCTTAAGTTTAGAAGAATTCTATTGAATTAAGTAGAATTTTCTTCAATTCAGTAGAAACCTCTGAAATTCTGTTGAATTCTCTTAAATTCTGTGGAATTCTCTTCAGTTAAGAAGAATTCTATTGAAATCTGTAGAATTATCTTTGAATTCTGTATAATTCTCTTTAATTCAGTAAAAACCTCTTGATATCAGCAAAATTATCTTGAATTCGGCAGAACTCTGTTGAAATCTGTAGAATTCCATTGAATTCAGTAAAATTCTCTGGAATTCAGCAGAAATCTCTTGAATTCAGCGGAATTCTTTTGAATTCAGAAAAATGCTATTGCATTCCGTAGAATTATCATTAATTCGGTAGAATTTTCTCAAATTATGTTGAATTCTCGCAAGTTCGCCAGAATTCTATTAAAATCTGTAGAATTCTATTGAATTTCGCAAAAATTTTTTGAGTTAAGAAGAATTATTTCAAATGCAGTAGGATTTTCTTAAATCCAGTAGATTTCTCTTGAATTTAGTAGAATTTTTTTCAATTCAGTAAAAATCTGTGGAATTCGGTTGAATTCTCTTAAATTCTATGAAATTCTCTTCAGTTCAGAAAAATTCTCTTGAAATCTGTAGAATTATCTGTGAATTCTGTATAATTCTCTTTAATTCAGTAAAAACCTCTTGATATCAGTAAATTTCTCTTGAATTCGGCAGAGCTCTGTTGAAATCTGTAGAATTCCATTGAATTCAGTAAAATTTTCTGGAATTCAGCAGAAATCTCTTGAATTCAGCGAAATTTTCTTGAATCCAGTAGAATTCTCTTGCATTCCTTATAATTCTCTTTAATTCGGCAGAATTTCTTAATTTATGTTGAATTCTCGTGAGTTCTGCAGAATTCTGTTAAAATCTGTAAAATTCTATTGAATTTAGTAGAACTCCTTTAAGTTTAGAAAAATTCTCTTAAATGCAGTAGGATTCTCTTGATTCTAGTAGATTTCTCTTGAATTTAGTAGAATTTTCTTCGATTTAGTAGAAACCTCTGGAATTTCGTTGAATTCTCCTAAATTCTGTGGAATTCTCTTCAGTTTAGAAGAATTCTCTTGAAATCTGTAGAATTATCTTTAGATTTGGTATAATTCCCTTTAATGCAGTAAAAACCTCTTGATATCAGCCAAATTCTCTTGAATTTGGCAGAACTCTGTTGAAATCTGTAGAATTCCATTGAATTCAGTAAAATTTTCTGGAGTTCAGCAGAAATCTCTTAAATTCAGCGGAATTCTATTGAATTTCGTAGAATTTCCTCAAGTTTAGAAGAATTCTCTTAAATGCAGTAGGATTATCTTGAATCCAGCAGATTTCTCTTGAATTAGTAGAATTTTTCTCAATTCAGTAAAAAACCTCTGCAATTCGGTTGAATTCTCTTAAATTTTATGGAATTCTCTTCAGTTCAGAAAAATTTTCTTGAAATCTGTAGAATTATCTTTGCATTCTGTATAATTCTATTTAATTCAGTAAAAACTTTTTGATATCAGCAAAATTCTCTTGAATTCGGCAGAAATCTGTTGAATTCGTATAATTCTATTGAATTCCCTAGAATTCTCTTTAGTTTAGAAGGATTCTCTTGAATTTAGTAGAAATCTTTTGAATTCCCTAGAATTGTCTTGAGTTTAGAAGGATTCTCTTGAATTTAGTAGAATTTTTCTGAATTCAGTAGAAATTTCTTGATTTCAGTAGAAATCTCTTGAAATCTGTGAAATCCTCTTGAACGCTAGAATTCTCTGGAATTCTGTGAACTTTTTTTTACTTCAGTAGAATTCTCTTGAAATCTGCTTTCGAATGCTGCACAATTCTCTTGAGTTGCGTAAAAACATCTTGATGCCAGTAAAATTCTCCTAAATTCTGGAAAATTCCCATAAATTCGGCAAAATTCTCTTGAAATACGTAGAATTCTCTTGAGTTCAGCAGAATTGTCTTGACTTTTGTATAACTATCTCGTGCAATCAGTAGAATTCTTTTGAGGTCAACAGAATTCTTTTGAAATTTGTAGAACTATCTTTGAATATTGTAGAATTCTTCTGAGTTGAGCAGAATTTTATTGAGTTCGGCAGAATTCTCTTTAGTATAGCAGAATTTTCTTGAATTCAGTAGAATTTTCATGAATTCAGTAGATTCCTCTTGAATTCAGTAAAATTCTCTTCAATTTGGTAGAATTCTCGTGATTTTAGTAGAATTCTCTTGAGTTCAGCTGAATTTTATTGAGTTCGGCAGAATTCTCTTTAGTATAGCAGAATTTTCTTGAACTCAGTAGAATTTGCATGAATTCAGTAGATTCCTCTTGAATTCAGTAGAATTCTTTTGAATTTGGTAGAATTCTCGTGAATTTAGTAAAATTCTCTTGAGTTCAGCAGAATTTCATTGAGTTCGGCAGAATTCTCTTCAGTATAGCAGAATTCTTTTCAATTCAGTAGAATTTTCATGAATTCAGTAGAATTATCTCGAATTTAGTAGAATTCTCTTGCAATCAGTAGAATTCTCTTTAATTCTTTAGAATTCTCTGGAAATCTGTAGATTTATCTTTATTTTGGCAGAATTCTCTTCAATTCTGGAGATCTCTCATGAGTTCAGCAGGACCGTCTTCAATTGTGTATATACATATCGTGCATTCAGCCAAAAACTCGAAAAAATGATCCGATCTAAATTAAATTTGCTTTACGGGGATTTTTCGGACATACGAAATAAAATTAGAAATCCAAATTTTCAACAACAAAAAAATGGTGGCTCCAACTTAGGGTCCACAAGTGCAAAAAAATGATCCAATTTGAATGAAATTAACTGTACAGAGTTTTTTTCGGGCACTCTATTTAAAATACGCAATTCAAATTTTTTTAAACAAAATGGCGGCTCCAATGTAGCGCCCCAAAAAACTCGACAAATTGTTAAAAAATTTACTTTCTTACCATACTTTTAGAGATTATTTCGAGTTTATGAAAAAAAAGAAGATCCAAAACTTCCAATTGTTTAAACAAATTAGAGCTGCGGTTCTTTCCGTTGAAAATTTGGATTTTGAATGCGCACTTTTTTTAATTATAAAAACAAGGCTCTAAAGATACTTCAATTTTAATACCAATGCATATTATGAATTGTGATAATATACATTTATTGAGATGATATACATTTTTCAGGGTAGCTGAGAATAAAATTTAATACGAAATGAGGAAAAAATATTAATCATCATAAATAAAAGGTTTACTTCATTTTGCAATATCTGAATAAGCAATGCAAGGACAAGGTATAGAAATAAATGTAATTTACGTTTGATACAATAGGGTTGCATTATGTAGAAAAGTTCGCATTTTCGACAAAATCGAGTGCGAAGCACAAAATACGTGATGAGAATGTGTTCGCTATAGCCGAAGGAGCTTTAACGAAAGAGAATTCACAATCACCATACGACAGTTATCGATGATTTGACCTTCAGTTTTCAAAATTATGTGTAAAAAAGTAGGGGAAGTAGAAAGGCCGAGCGCGTAGCGCAAGGTATATATATTATTGAGCGCGAAGCGCGAGAATCAACAGACGTGCACTCAAGGCACGACAACTACCATAAAATTGAAGATTTTTTAATTTTCGAAATTTACAATTAAAAGTTATTCAAGTTTTGATTTCAACGATTCAATATCTTTTTATTTTGATTACATAAACTTGAAATTTCTCCAAATTGAATGATTTCAAATGGAAGACTATTGATTCTTGACAAAATTGAAGAACTTTTAATCATACATATTTGAAATCAAATAAAATTAATATTTGTATTCTTAAGGATACCCAATTTCGCAAAACTGAGACCATATTCGAATCTCTAATTCGCAATATTGGATTAGCCAACTTGAATTTGGAAATTCTCTTATCAAATTCGGATTGAGTGATTCAACAACTCTAGAATACTCATTTTTATGGAAATCAGATCACTTATGCAGATTCTAAAAACTGTACTTTACATAAAAAAACACATTTCTTTGTGTTACCTTTACAAACAAAATTGTTCCTATCAAGAGTGATCAAAGATCAAAGAGTGACATCTTATTGCTCATCAGTCAGATTGATACATTAAAGCTAATTCAAAGAGGAGAAAAGCCATTTTCTTTCTCATCGATTCACTTTATCAGACGGTTCCGGATGTTTAATCTTCATCCATCAAGGAGCAATGCAGCCACTCGTCTGAAACTTGAATTTGCATCTGCTTGCGTAAATCATTCATTACCTGTCTACCCGTTGAGCTGGTTATTCTTCTATTTTTGCAGCTATTATGCGACGCCGAAGTGAAATTGTGATATTATCCCACATTTTTCCCCTCGATTTTTCATATCCTCCTCTTCAGTGTAAAACAATATCTTATTTCGAAGCCACTACATATAAACAGTATAGAGTATACAAAACAGAAATAATAAAGACTACTTTCTTGAAGTTTCCGTGCACGTTGGAGCTTTGGATCGCAGAAAGGAACCGGAAATTACAGCTCAAATTGGATTTAATAAATTTATTTCAACCTAATAGAAAAGATAGTGGCTAAAGTGGAAATTCGAATTGTGATCATGGATGACAAGCAATAAGAGCACAGGCATTATGACAATACTTCAAATGAATATTTTTCTAATTACAATCATTTGTAATTTGAAGTGAAGAAAATTTTACAATTTGAAACTGAAAATTACGTTAAATGTTTAAAAGGCAAAGCTTTTTGATTTCTTAAATTGAAAATTATTATTACGTAAAACACATTATAATTTTATTGGACAATTTTTTTAAAGATCAAAAAAAATTTGCTGTTCAAAATGAAACATTTCAATTCTTAAAAACTTAATTTTCAAATTATTTAATCACAAATTGTGCAATTTGTAATAGTTCATTCAGGATAATTATTAATTCTCAAAATTTTTCAATCAATTATTTTTCAATTTTAAATGATTTATTTGTCATGAGAACATGTTTATATATATATTTGTATATTATTATTATTACTTATTATTACTGAAAAATGCTATTTCTGTAAAAAAATCACTGATATTAGCACAGTTTACAATTGAAGAATCATAAATATTGTGTACCTTTGAAGTTTGATTATTGTACGATTATTAAAATTCAATCATTTAAATCTGAAGTGGTATAAAATACTACAATGTACATTTTTATTGCATACTATGAACCTTTACATTTCAATTTTTTAAATTATTTAATGTAATAAAAAAATTAATAACAAATACAAATTGAAAAGTAGTGCTATTGTTCCGTCTTTCTCCGGGCCAAGGGCGGAACGTAGGCGAATGAGACAAGACACTTTAATAATTTATTATTTTTCAATCAAGAATGTAATTATTCATATAATTTTATGTAAAATAACATCAGTCATAATTCTGTTATATATAAATCGTTAACTAATTTAAGATTTTTTGAAAACTCTGTCAACTTCATTTTTTACTGACGCTAAAGCTATGTTTTGTATTTATTTAGTATAAAATTTATTCAGGATAGAACAGTCTTCTTAAATTTTAATATCTTTTAATATAGTCTTCATTGATATGAAAAATAATTTATATTTCACAATTTTCTGAAGTCGAAATACATCTAGAAAAAATCATTACCCTACAAAAAGATGTTAAATTTATGAAAATATTAATGTTTTCAAATCACTTTTGCTGACACGTGCAAAATAGATATTGGGAAAAATAAACACTTTTATGGCTGAAAATGAAGTGACAAATTTTTACAAATTAAAAAAATTCTTGTTATTATTCTCTGCATTTCGCCACAAGTTAAAGGTTCATAATTATAGACACAGAAAATAAAACTCAAAAATAACATTTCCAACTTTACAAAATAATCTAATATGAAATACGTACAATCGCAATAGTTACTCCTACATTGACGCAAATTGTACTTTTAATTTATATTCAAATATTAAACATTTGTCTTCAAAAAATGCATGGAACTCACTTATTAAAATAAAGTTGAATAACTGATCTTCGCAATAGGCATTATAAACAGCAAATATCCTCAAATTTTCAGTAATTTATTTTGATTCAAAATTACCATAAAATAACAGATTCTATCTTATGAGATTTTAACGTTACTGTCTTCTTGACAGTATACTATACTTTATTATGTATACAATTTAAAATGTGAACATGCATACAAATACTGGAATCTAAAAGAAAAATCGCGCGCAGTGCGCGATACGTATATACCCGCGCAGCGAGCACATTTTGTCTCAAAATTTTATTTCTAATTTTTCATTTTCAAATGTTTCAATAACAGAGACCTTGTAATGACTAACGTTCGTTCAAAGTTCCCGTTTTAAAAATCGCGCACAGAGAATGACTGCAGGCTGGAAACTTTAATACAAGAGCGGAAACGTAATGCTGTCTGCGGGTCGAATTACATCCGCAACTGAAAGGAGAACGAAAATACTCTTTTATATTATCCGAGAGCTGAGAGAGTCCATATTGCGAGCCCTCAAAGATAAATGAAACCAAAATATTAGGACAAGTTTGACAAAGGCCGTTGAATTCCTTTTATATGGAAGCATAGTTACTGCAAAACGAACTCAAGCACTCTTCCACGTGCCGACTACGCGAGATGAAACACCAGAGAAATTGAAAAGCACGTTGAAGCATCAGAGAACGAGTTACTCCTACCTTTTCGTCGCTAGTTCATCGGTAATGGATTAAATTCGACGAATAGCCTGCTACGAGACCATCCGAAGATTAAACCCATTATACGAGTACTTTCAAAACGCATTGAATTCGAAACGCATTGGAAAGCCTTTACATCCCAAATTAATCTATACTTTTTCAGTCAATCCTGAAAAACGTGGAAAAGGAATGATTACTACTCAAGTAAGTAGTCATATCAAAAACATCAAACCAAGAAGGATTACTGTTCTACAATATATCATGAATTTTCAATCTAAAAGTACGATTTTTTAACACAACAGTTGAATTTTCAACGAAATAATTAAACTTCCAACAAAATAGTTAAACTTTTAACCAAATAGCCGAATTTTTAACCTACAAAGATGAATTTTCAACCAGTTGAATTCAACCGAAAGGGTACATTTTCAACAAAAAACATACATTTTCTACCAAAAAGAAGTGATATCAGTGACCCTCTTTTGGCTCTTTCAACTTTTGGAATCTCACTACATTTATCATTTATCATACCATTGATATTTGTGAAAAGGATAATATTTCAGTTTGTCAATTTGACAGATCATCCAATAGAATTTCAGAACATTTGTGAATTGAAGCGGCAGCTAATATTTTTTGGCTGACGATCAAAATCGATTGATGTGACTGACTTTAGATGGTTAACCCTTCAGACGTTTGACTTCGCGATTCATTAGCATTTGTTTGTTAATATTCAGACACCGAGCTCTAAAAATAAGAAGAAATTCAAGTATTCGAAATATCTAATAATTCGATAGTGAACGCCATCAATTGCTCAATGCTTAGTGAAATTGTATAAAATTATTTACGATATTATATATGTGGGTTAAGAGAAGCTGCTAAAAACGATTAGTATTGCGAAACTTGCAAGCAGACCATGTCACATCCATCAACGTAAGGTATTGGACAAGCTATTGCTTCATAAGGAAAAAGCAAGAATTAATTACACACATTGTCTGCTATTTTATCATAGCAATAACAATATACTTGACGCAACACTTGCTTTTCCTAATAACAAGATAATGGCTAGTACATATATAAGTAAAAGATATGTGACATCTTTTCAGTTACAGCTCAAGAAATTCTTTCATAATCAGTGATCTGCCTCTAGCATAATGAGGATTTTTACTTACACTCTGCTTTGAAGTTTTACGACATTTCTTCATTACGTTCGTAAGTAGACTATAAAATAATACTAAATCAATCATTATCGTTTTGCTGCGTAATTAGGTATTCACGAGACAGTTTAGCAAAACATTTACCTTATGCTAATAGATGTGCCCCAAAAATTTTCAGTTAAATTCCTACCTGTACGCCAACATTTCGGAGAGCTTTGGGGGTCGTTGAAAAACTCGCTGATAAAAAAAATCGATATATTTGTTCTCGCAGAATCAATGGATGACCCGCGAAGCAAACGTGACAGAGTGTGCATGAATGGACTTGTATTTCGAGTTTACAGAGATCATACAATTATTAGATTAAAAATGGATTTGCTTTTGGTGAACGTAATTATAAAACTGAAATACTATCCGAAGAAAATAGTATAGGATTCTGCACCAAAATTGGATAGCATCTAGACACGAATGATATTAATTATTTCGTTCGTGGGGTTTTGGCGAGGCTTGCCCCACGTCTGGGTTTCACTAGACATACCTTGTTATGTCACACTTCTAACGAAAACTACTTATTAATTTTTTCTCAATTTTTGTATTATATTTCCAGGTTTATTAAAATCAAACTAATTTCCCAGTCCACTTTTTTCCTAATTGTTATCAAAATATAATTGCTTCGAACCAGTATCAAATTTTTATTGATTCAAACAAATATTTGATTCAAATAAAATGAATTTGATTCAAACACACAATTGTTAAACTGGAACAAATTTCATTTAAATCAAACAACTGTTTGTTTGATTCAAATATTTTTCTAAGTATTTTGTAAAATAATAAAATTATATTTTTCATTACAAAACCAGCTAAAGAATAAGAAGAAAGATATAACACAAAGTCAAATATTTCTTGTCTTCATCTTCTGCCAGTTTGAAATTATTAATGTTCACTGACCGCACCGACTATTGTATATTGTCAGGAAATCAGAAAAAAAAATGTTCAAGTGATATAATGAATAAACCAGTTTAGCATGAAGAAGAATTCTTTCTATACCAACACAGTTTTTTCAATTTTTCGTTAACCTTGAAATTATATTATTTTATATTGAAAGGACATAACGTGTGCCTGGAAAATACGATTTGTTCACGTTTTTGAATTGCCATTTCTACAATTTCAATTATTCTGCTTGTGTAATTCATAAAATCCATTATCATGGTGTTTTGTGATCTTTCAATTTTGTTCTTTTGAACAAAAAATTTAAGATTTGTTCAATACATTTCAGGTTGCAATTTGATGACAAATTCGTGATTGAAATGTTGAATTCAGCTCTCATTTTTTTTCTTATTAGTGAAACATACGGGAAATATTACCGGTTTTACTGCAAAAAATATCGGGTAATTAAAAGATTCGAAGAACATTTGCTTGATGTTTCGAAATCTGCTAGGAACACCATGAGACGATTAAGAAATAGCTTAATTTTACAGGTCATAATAAAATTACTCTGAACTTTGCCAGAAAAATAAATTAGGATTCAGGAACTATAAGGTACATCAAGAATTTTTTTTTATGTACTATGAAGTATATTTTGCATTCGAAAATAATTTAAGAGTAGAATCTTCTTATTGAGAAGATTATATGATAGTAATTAAGAAAAAATATTCGTAATAAAATATCTCAGGAAACTCTTCAATTTACAAAGAACCCTATAGAAACTTTTACAATTCATTTTTAAAAGCTATTTTACACCTTTTAAAACTTGATGGGATTATATTGTACTAGCAATCTCCCATGCCCAGAAAAATTAATTTAACCCCGCCAAGTTCTGAAACATCTAAAATGATTTTTGAAAATTTGTTTAAAAAGTTTCTATAAAATAATTCTTAAAAAAAATTTCTTAACATATTTCATCATCAATATTATTTTCTTTATTTGGCATACTTTTTTCATCGCAGATATTTTTTGTATGATTTCATGTTTTTTGTTTGTTTTTGTAAATAAGATAGGTACACTTAATTCATTTTATTTGATTTAAATTACTGATTTACCTAATTTGAGTAATTGATCTATTCTTAAACTTGATGTAATGATACTATTATTCAATGAAACCATTATCCAATGGAAGGAATGACTAGTTTCATCAAACTTAACTCATACTGCCGATAGATGTACCTCTTTCCTGTATCATAATAGAACAATGATAGAAGAATAAATAATTTCCCCTTTTTCCTTAATTAATAACAGCCGCACCTAAGTAAAAGTAAGTATAAATTTAAATGATTCATTTTACATTCAGATTAGTTTGTCGTAGATTTTCTATATTCAATGAATTTTCTTCCAAAGTACAGTAAACTTTGTGACTTTAATATTTATAAATAATTACTGAATTGCTAAAAAGTTTACTGCAAACCAATCTAGCACTTCACCTATAACTAAAATGACATTCGTTTTATATATTTAGTACAATCACATTTTTCAGATTCAGGGTGTATCAAAACGTCGAGAATTGACGAAAACTGGATAGGCCCAAATTCACTAATCTAATACCTTCCATCATTAATGAGAAGAATGTAAAAATTTTAATTTCACGGCTAAACTATAGGTGCTATCAAAAAAAGGTCACAGGCAATTTTATAGGTCTTTTTAAGGTGAGAAATTTATCTGTAAGAGCTTTCATTGTATTTTGCATTTGTTAATATTTTTTGAGCTTAATTAATTTCATATAGTTAAAATCTAAAATAAGTTTTATAATGGAGAAATGTTTACTTTTCATAATAAGGTTTGTAATAACTCGTAGTTTATCACGGACGCTATTGTTTAACACGGTCATTTTCTTTTTTTTCTGTCGTTGCAATCCTATCAATTGCTGTTGTGAAGCGATAGTAGTGTTATCGTGGTGGCTTGCTCGGTCGGCTAGGTAGCGTCTGACTTTCTCTTGTCAATTCAGTTTCGTTTTTAGTGCTGGACACTTGTGGCCTTTTCTGAGACCAAGTTGAATACGCTACATTATTTAAAGTGATATTAATTACTGGTTCAAGTTCCGACCCTTGTCTGACGGTCTTGTGTTGACTCTTACTGGGAGAGATAGTGAAAAAACCAAATTGAGACGCAAGCCTCAATGTTCTCAATTTAAATAAGTGATCCTTTAACAGTGTCTAGTTGGTCATGGATTATTCTGGAGATAAGGATTCTTGGTTGCTTTTTGTACTTTTCGGTGATTCGCTAACGCGAATATTGATATCTCTTTCCCTGTCTGTTTTTAAACTATTCTCCATGAGCATTTTGAAGGAATATTCTCTGAATAACTTTTATGAATGGCTGTTGCCTACATCAGTTGGAATCCAATGGGTTAAATTCTTCCCTACAATAAAAGGTGTGTGATTTCAAAGATAGAATAAAAATAGATGAAAATACGGTGACCCTCTTGAAAGACGATCCTAACCGATGGAACCCTTTTCTTCTGCTTCATCGATTCTGGCCTCCGTATACCTTTCTTCCCTAAATATGCAACAAGGATCAGATTTATTTTCGCGCAAAACTATACGTAACTCGATATGTCTATCCAAGGGTGTAATGTTTTGACAGGTACCTTCCTCTCCTCGAAAAGGTTCATTGATTTCCGGCTCTTTCTATAATCTGTATTCTTCAGTTACACCGTACAGTTATTCGAAATCGGAATTGCTTGTTAATTGAAAAACACTTATTATAATATATGTGTTGATAATTTATTCTAAATAGGAAACTAGGACGTGTGCTACGTTCGCGATCACTATTTTTTTGACTCATGCCATTTTTAAATCAAAATATAAATCTAACATTGGTTAAAGATTTTTGTATTTCATAACATCCATTATCTGAAATAATTGAAAATCAAAGCAGGGACAATATTTTTATAATTCACAGAAGTAGACATCTTAACTTCAGAATTGATATATTATATTTTTGTACAATATATAGACTATCCAACCTTTAACTTTTTGTTCAATAATACAAGTTTTTACCGACGAAAAATCCAAACATAACCTAAAGATGTTCAAAATTGTACATATGTATTCTTGGAAGACTAAAGACTTTTTATCAACAATAGCACATTTAGACGAGAAGCACAAGCATAGCATAAAAAAATGCTTAAGATTGTAAATATTCTTTTAAATCTAATCTTTTTTCGTTTAACTGAGCGATTTCGGGTTACAAAAATTAACATACCATAAATTGCTAAAAAATAGTAAATCTTTTTCAAAATACACATCAATATTTACGGTTGAAACAGTTAGGTTAACTTACAATTGTACTGAAAAGACCGATTTCCTATGTAAAAGGCCGAAATAAAGTAAATTTATTAAAAAGATGTAAATCTCCTTTAAAATATAATTATTTTTATCAATAATATCAATTTTTGACTAAAAACACTAACATTATTCAAAATTTTCAAGAAAATGTTAACTAATGTCCAACGAAAAACAATAACATAATCCAAAATTGTTCCAAGATTTTAAAACTTGTTCAGCTTATAATATTAATTTTTTTTAAAGCAACAATTTTTGGTGTAAAACGCTAACGTCACCTAAAATTTGAAAAAACTTATGAACCCTTAAAATCTAATGATTTTTGTTGAAAAATGTCAATTTCCGACATGAAACAGTCACATAATCCAAAATTGTTTCAATATTCTGAAACTTGGTCAAATTATAATTCTTGTTTTAAACTCTAATTTTTTGTGTAAAATGCTAAAGTCACCTCAAATTCTTGAAAAATTACAAACACTTCAAATCTTATGATGTTTCTTTAAAAATGTTAATTTTCGCTGAAAAACGCTATAAAAACAGAAAACTTTTTTTTTTTCAAACTTTTAAATATAATAATTTTTTATTGAAAAAGAATCATTGCCGTTTTAAAAAGTCAACATAAAATGGTTGAAAATTGAAAATCTTGATAATGAATTTTGTTTAAAAATGTTAATTTTCGCTAAAAAAGACTTGTGTAAAACATAAATAATAATATATTCAATAATTCATTGCATAGATTTAAATTTTTAATTTAACCACGCAAGACTAATAAAAACAACAAACATTTTTTTCAATTCAAATAAGGGTTTCTATAATTTCTCTATCGCACGCTTTGCGCGTTTGCGGTTTCTCGATTTGAGGGGAAAAATAATTCTGAATACAAAATAAAAACTACAAATGATTTTTATTGTTTAGAGTTTTTGTTTATTTGTTAAACCGTTATAGAAATATCATTTTTCTACGTTCTTGAGAAAATTCGAAAAGATTTTTAAAAACAGATGTCAAATCAAAATTTCAACAAGAAAGTTAATCTTGAAACCAATAGTTTAATTTTCAAATGAAAAAATGAAGTATTCAATCAAAAAAGATTAATTTTTAATCAGTTACATTTTTAATCAAAGAAGATAAAATATTTTCCTAAAGTTTGATTTTATAACACAAAAATATGAATTTTTAACAACAAAAATTATTTTACAACCTAATGCATGAATTTTCAACGAAAAAATATTAATTCTCAATGAAAAATGTAATAGTTGATATTTCAGTCCAAAACGAGTTTTAATGTTAATCAAAAAGAGTTGAGTTCATAAAAAAATGAATTTTCAACAAAATAGTTACATTTTTCAACGTAAAAGATGAACTTTTAACAAAGTAATTTAACATTTAATCTACGAGTTGAATATTTAACAACAACAAAAAATTATTCTCTACAAGAAATATAATAGTTGACTTAAAACTAAAAAAGATTTTAATTTTAGATAAAAAAGGATTGAATTCATAAAAAAATACAAATTTTCAACGAAATAGTTGAATTATAATCCAACAAATATTTCGATTGTAAACAAAACAGTGAAAATTTCAATAAGAAAAGATTAAATTTTTACCAAAGGAGATGAATTTCAAAATCAAAACGACCAGCAAATATTTTTCAGTCAAGAAAAAAAAAGATTTAGTCAAATTATAGTTTGAAGGGAATTTCAACTTTTAAGTCTTGAATGATATTCACGACTTTTTCGCGCTTAAGAAAGATTTATAAATATATTATAAATTTTCCGAAATCTATCGGATTCAATAATGTTTTCATTCTCTTCAAAACTGATAAAATTCCTGAATATATTTTAAATTGACTCGAATTATTGCTTTGATAATGTGTTAAAATATTTTTGAATATTCTTTAAAAATAAACTTCGTAAAATAAAATATCATTGACAATTCTCCCAGAAATCTTAATAAAATTTTTTTATTTCCTGGACACCTTTCAAAATTCTTAACAAGTCTCTGGATCTTTTGTTTGAAATCTTGGAAAATCTACATTTTGTTTTAAATTTCTGGAAATCTTATTGAGCTTAATATTATTTTTGTATGTTTTCAAAACTCCTGAATATCACATTTTTCACAATTTCAAGAAATTGTTTCAAAATATTTTCTTAAAATTAGGTTTTCAAAATAAAAAATCAATTTAAATTTTCCCCGGAATCTTAGGAAAAAAATGTTACCATCATAAAACTATTCTACAATCTAATTTTTGAAATCTACATTTTATTTAAAATATGTTGAAATCTTTTCTAATATTAAATTATTTTTGAATCGTCTCAAAAATTCTAAATCTTCGAAATATATTTTTAAATAATTCATGTAAAAAATTTTAATTCTGCGAAAATAAAAAAAATTGTCCTAAAATCTTCTAGATTAATTTTCGACATGTTTTAAAATCTTTAAAGCTTTGATATAAAAACCTAATTCAGAAACAAATTTCCCAGAAGTCATATTCTCGGTACCGGTCATTTTAATTACCTCTTAATATTAAAAAAACATTTCCAAATAAAGTTTTCTGTTCTATAAATAATTTTTGGAAACGTTAAGAAATATATTTTACAACAATGAGTACGAGATTTTCGATAATTGTGTTCTACCTATTTTTTTTTTTCATAGAAATAATTATTTTATAAACATTATAGGACCTTCCATTATGTGTGAATAATTTACAAATTATAAGGTAATACATTTCGAAATCTTTAAATTATATTTTCAGTTAAACTAATATACCTTTAATTAATCATTCCAATAAAATTCCTCAATTAATAATACGCCAGAAGGAAAAATATACAAACGACCGTGTGCATAATGTAGACAAATCACAGTCATTGACATAGATCCACTCAATTTTAAAACCGCTCCTGCAACTTTGTAAAATCAATAGTGAATATTATTCTTTGGTGGAACGCGAATGAAAGAGAGCTGCTTCAGAACAAACACATGTTCCTCGTGCATTATTAGGAAAACTTTTCCGTTTGACACAGGAAGGCTTGAATTGGGTCATTTTTTATGTAGCCGTTCTTTTCTGCAACAATATATCACATTTCAAAATCAGAATCCTCGTTTTTCATCAATATATCACTTCGCCATAGATAAAGATTTGCATCTATGAACATTTTCAAACTTCATTGTTTGATAAGCCATGCTATAAATCCTCCTCGCAGGAATTCAAAAATGAGAATTTTTTCATTTACAAGTATTTTTCGAATTTTAGAAATAGATCGATATTTGAAATTTAAGTTTTTTTTATTTTTACGAGATGAATCGACTTTATATTATAATTTTTTATAAGGTATATATGAGATATATGGGCGTTCCCATGGAAAGTGTCATTTTTTTGTCACCGTGATTTTATAGGTAAACTTACACTTAAAATACAAGCTATACAAAGGTAAAAAATCTTTCAAATTTTCATTAGATTCAGGTGTTTGGTAGACACCATTTTAGCGAAAAAGATGTGCTACTAAAATTACCGAAATATCACAAATTCAAATATCATGCTCTCCTTAATTAAACAGTATATTGGGCTGAAGAAGTTTACCATGGATTAAGTTAATATCGCAATGCGCACAAAAGTTATGTCCAATTCAAGGTAAAAATCTTGCGCATCAATATAGGATAAAACTTTTTGTTTATTTCGCTGTACTTTGGTAGTCAAAAAATGTTCCAGCAAGAAAAATTATGTACCTCAAAAATCATGCGTATTTTGTAAAAATCAAAACATGTGTATCAATGGCTCTTCTTCAAATGTTAAATGTCAATAAAAAATCACGTTTGACAAAACAGTTCCATTTTATTGAAAGAAATATTTCTTGTCTGAAACTTTGTTTAAAAAATCAGAATATTTTGAAATATTACATCATTTTAGTGAAAATGCAAAATTTTAAAATATCTCATTTCCTTACTTAATTGAAAGTACATTTTTCGAAGTATATCCTGGTATCAATAATATATTATAATATAATATAATATAATATAATAAAATAAATACTTGTATGTATTTCTTCAAGTAGCTGATGCTTTTTGTTACAAAAATTATAAAGAAGATATTTATTTACATGTAAGTATTGTTTGTTTTATTTATACTGCTTATCAATAAATATTTATATATTTTTCACAAATTATTTAATTTAATTGTAGTATCGGATGAATTTGAAAATCATTAATTTCAAATATTATTACATAATCAATTAATTGTATCATTGAATATATATTAATTTGTATGATTGTTAAACAAAAATTATATTTTCATACTTCAAAATTCACTTCTCTTATGTTAATATCATTCTTTGAGAAATAATTAAACACACAAAAAATAGTGATATCGGAATTAATTTTTTTGGTCTTTATTTTAAAGATTTTATCCTATAGTTTTTATTGTTTTATTTGAGTTGAATAGCAGTATCATGCACTGAAAAGTTTTGCATAACTTTGAGCAAAAATGAAGAATTTTCACTGCGAAATAGGCAAAAGCAGGCAACAAAACGTCACGCAGAAGCTTAAAAAAATATGTCCGCAATATAGAAAAAGAAAGATTAGCAATATAGATTAGGTTTCATTTTCCTGTGACATTTCGCTATAATTTTTTGAAAGAATAATAACTTACATAATATATTTGCTTTTAACTGTTTAATTTCCGAACTCCTATGGTCTAAATGGTCAGGATATACGTTTCAGTATTGAAAAAACAACCGAACTAGATTTAAAATAAAAGATGAGGTATGACGATTAAAAATTTAGTAATAAAGTTTCGAATTGAAAAAAAAGTACTGGTGACCGGAAGTGAGCTAGTACTGCGCCGGTGGTGAATTCCGACGAACTACAAAAATGTACAACTGGGAAAATATCGACCGAGCTTAAAAATGTGTTTCTACGTGTATTTAGAATGTAGGGACAAATTTTTGAAATGTGTGCTTTGAAATTTGTTTTGGATTTTTTTCTAGAAAATAACACTTTGCGTGGAAATGTACTATATAAAATTCAAATTTATACAGTTGAGATTCGATACCGGCCACACCGTTGCGCAGATCGACTTGGAAATTTGTACACGTGTGGGTTAGACACTAAAGATGGTTCCAACGGTAACGTGAATCATTAATTGATAGTAGTTTTCCTTCAATAAATAATGCAAAATAGCATCGACTGTATAAATATAATTAGAGAATAAGGTTAAACAACCACCGTAGGGTCCCACTGAGAGCAACTGCCATAAAAAAATGACACCCACTCCCAGTAGAACCGCGGTAAATCAGACATATATATATATGTGTGTGTGTGTGTGTGTATGACAGGCTTGTGGAGATGGAATTCAAAAAATAATTTTTGATTAGTATTATAATGAATAATTGTAAACAGAAATGTTGAAAGACAACTCCAAATGCCTAATATTGACGATTCTAAAAAAAATTTACAGAAACCGAGACAAAACATTTTTTTTTACGGGAAATACAAGTTGAATTTCATGGGATTTGTGCCACCTCCAAATATCAATTTTGTTGAACAAAAAAAAATGCTTTTTTTATTCGAACAAATTTGGAGGGATTAGAGCATGGAAATTTAAAAAATTCAATTTGCCCATGCATCTTTGCACAACCCTAATGCCTTCCTGTTAGGAGCATTCCTTCGAAAGTTATTACGATAGGATGGATGAGGGGAGGTAGTGGTGGCTGCAGATGGGAAAGGGGCATATGAAAGAGGATTGAGAGATCGGCGAGGGGTATATGAGGAGGGAAGGGTATATGGGCGAGGGGAATTTGTGTTTAAGGGGAGAAGAGAAGAAGAGTGGATGTAATGAGAAGACGAAAAGCTGAGTGGCACTTGTGAATAGGAGTGAGGGAAAGACTTGCAGTGGTTATTCTGGTGGTGCAGAGGGCGTGAAGGGGTAGATATATGAGGTATATATGGAAATATGGAGAGAGAGGATTGAGCCTAAGAAGGGCTCTTGGAAGAGGAAGTGGAGTAGGAGACATGAGACGAAGGGTACATGAAGAAATATGCAGAAGTTTGGATATATGAGAGGAGTCGTATAGATTATAGAGGAAGGGTAGAGAAGGCGATCTGCATTTGTATATATAGAGAGGAGCTGATGGATGTTGGGAAGAAGGAGGAGAGGGTGATAGATGTCTATAGGGAAGAGGTAATGAAGGGTATTGATGTATAGAAGGAGAAATGAAAAGGCTTGGATGATATGAGTGGACGCATATTGTGGGAGAGGAGTGGTAGATGAGAGATGAGATGATGGGTATATGCGCGGTGAAGGTTGAGGGGGTAAATGGCGTGATGGGTATTTGTGTACAGGAAGATAAATAAATAGGGGTGGATGATATGACTGAGGAATTAAGGAGCAGGGGAGGGGGTGGACTGGAGAGGGGGTGAGCATTGTAGGGGAAATTAGTTGAACTTTGAATTTTCCATTTAAAATTGAGTTAAAATACACCTCTCGTTGGAAAATACTCTCATCCATTTTCCACGTCAGCAATCAAATTACCGTTTCCTCCCGATGTCATAAAATTATTATGTGAATTATAAAATAACATGAAATATGACCTCCGGTATATACATTTTCATTTACAGCCTTTGGCTCGTGAATACCTGATGATATTTATTACCAATGGATAACTAATCTGTGATGCGATACGACTCGCATCGTTTATCAAATTCCGAATCGTAACCTAACAAAAGAAATAAATGTGATCGGACCATTGAACTGTGTTCGCTGCCAATTGGAGATGGAAATGTGAATGAAAAAAGAAGTTGAAAATAAATGAAAAAATTATTTTTTTGATGCAAAAGGTAACAAGTTTGCACCTGCTTTAACGCAAAGTGAATAAAGCAATCACATCCCATTCTCTGCGGTGCGGTACGAGCAAGTAGACATCAGTCATTTGCGATTGACAACAACTCTCTCCCACACTCGAATGAATGGCACTTCAAATAAAACTGCATTCATTATGTTTGTCTCGTGGACGCGTATTGTCAAATTAAATGCTTCCGCTGCACTCAAATTCTCTGTTTTGTACCTGTTTCATCCAGCGTTTTTCAATTACAATTTTGCGATTCATACCGTTTTTTTTTTAACTAGAGGTAAATTTGTTCTGCATTGGATTTTATTTTCAACTTTGTTTTAATCCACATAGTTTAAAGGTTTTGAGATTTGTATTAGGCATATAAAAATATGAATTTATTATTATTATAAAAAATTTTATAATTATTTATAAAAAAAAGTCTTGGACTCAAAGAAATGTATGTCATTAGAATCAAAATAAATATTTAAATAGTTTTGATTATATATTATATTAAGGTGATCCAAAAATGCACTGATTTTTTTTTATTATCGTGCATATCGCCCAGAAATTTTATCAAATCGACAAAGAAATAAATGCATTCTTTGTTTTGAAAAAAAAAAATGATATTCATAGGTTTTGTAAAAAGGTTTTGTAAATTATATTCAGAATCGTCAATATTAGGTAAATCGAGTTGAAACTCAACGTATCTCTAGAAAATTACCTGTGAAATATGAATCGAAACTTATTTTTTGAATATCACCCCCTTAAGTCTATTTTACAGGCTCCCAAAGAACCCCTATAAATGAAAAATTAGGATTTGCGAGTTTTTGGCGCTAATTATAATTTTTTGCGGGTTTTGAAATGAGATTCGTTCATAATAAATAAAATGATACTTTCTACTGAAAATTTGATGTTTATGTGAATTGATTAAGTAATTTATTATTGTTTTTTAGCCATTTTCTCTTAGAATAGAGTTAGAAAGTCGCGGTTTTTCCGGATTTTTCAACGTGTTTTCAACTTTTCAATTAGAGTGAGGTAATAATTAATTCGAGTTAATAACCCTAACTGTTTTAATAATTTAGTCTCTTTTTTCTATAATATTGTCTTTGAATAATGCTAGAAAGTTGCGGTTTTTTCTTAAACATTCAACATAATTAAATATATTTTCCTGTAAGTTTATAAAACTTTAACTCAATTACTAAAAACAACATTTTAAATTAATAAACTCACTTGTTCATAAATAATTTATGTTTCAGATGAGATTTTTTAAGGTTATATCGTAAATGATACGTTATCAAAAAAAGATTTTTTTAAAATTTCGTTTACAATTTTTAAACTTTTAACAAACATACAAGATAAAAAAAAAATGTCAAAGGTGCTTAAAAAAAACTCAACATAGTCTTCAGCGGTTTTTCTTTTCTTTTTATATAATAGGTAAACAGCGACAATTTATATATATTATATAAAAACGATCAGTTTTCTACCAAAAATGGAATAGTTAAAATTTCAGTCAAAAAAATTAGTTTCAAACCCAGAGAGTTGAGTTTTTGATGAAATAGTTAAATCCTCAATCAATAAAATGAATTTTTTATCAAAGTACGTAAACTTTCAGCCAAATAGTTGAATTATCATTGATCAATTATTAATTTTATTTTATTTATCATATTATTATTAATTTACATTTTTAACAAAACATAATTATTCTCTGCCAAAACAGAGGAAGTTTTAACAAAATAAATAATTATTTAGCCAAGTTATGAAATTTTTAACTGAGAGCAATAATGTAATTTAATTAATTTCGAAAGATTTCAAGAGTTTCAAGGATTTTAAAGGATTTTAAGTAATTTCACGAAATTGAAGGATTAAAAACATTTATAGAGATTTAAACAGTTTTTCATAGAGATATTTTATAAATAAGGAAGATTAGAATGAGAAAATAATTGGATATCGAAAACAGAACTGCGTCCGAAAAAATTCTCTAATTAAGAACTGAAAATTGTTCAATCATGAATAAGTTAATAAATCATGATTCAATTAATCATTACAAATAATTTTTTTAGTGAAAAAACGAGAAAAAAATAAGTTCTGAAAAATTATTGGAAAGAATTTTGGATGAAATGGGATTTTAATTATCAAAAACTCCCAAAACATTTATTTTTCTTAGATGTCATTCACAATTATTTCTTGGATTTAATTTGATAAATTCGTAAAATAAAACATAAAATATAAAAAAATAATATATTAAGAAATTTCACAGCTCAAAATTCGATCGTTGAACATTCAAAAACAAAAAATAATTATCAACCAAACAGTCGCATTTACAACCAAATAGTTGAACTTTCAAGCAAAAAGGATGAATTTTCGAAAAAAATATTAAAATTTTTGACATATAAAAAATAAATTTTCAACAAAGTTGATCGAATACTTAATTAAAAAGATCAAACTTCGACCAAAAACAATTAAAAAATGTTTTTTTTTTTTTTTTAATTAAAAGAGCTAAATTTGTTAACAATAAATATGACTCTATGACAAAATAGTTGAGTTTTCAAAAAAGTTATTAAATTTTGAACAAAATAGTTAATATTTCAAAAAAAAAGATAAATCTTCATTGAAAAAATGAATTTTGAACAAAAAATTTCAACTTTCAACAAAGTAGTTTAATTTTCGATTAAAAAAAAATTAATTCTAAATAAAAAATGTAATAGTTGGTACTTCAACTGAACAGATTTTATTTTTAAATTTAAAATATTTAAATACAACCAAAAAAGACGCTTCTCAATAAAATAGTTGAATCTCTACGAAACAGTTGAACTATTTTCACAAAAATATAATTTTCAACAAAAAAGTTTTGTTTTCAAGCAAATAGTTGAATTTGAATGAAATAGAGTTGAATTTTCTACTGAAAAATATAATTTTTTACTAAAAAATATAAATTTTTAACAAAAAATATATATTTTTAACAAAAAATATATATTTTCAACTAAATAGTTGAATTTTCAAATAAAAACCATTAATTTTCCACCAGAAAATAATAAATGCATTTTGAGTTGTACAAATTAATTTTTAAACCAAAAAGTAAACGAATTTTCAACAAAATAGATGAGTTTTTAAACGATAAAATAAATTTCAAAGAAATTAGTTTAAACTCCACCCAAGTAGTTGAATTTTGAACGAAAAAAGAGGAATTCCCAATGCAGAATTGAATAATTGAATTTTCATTTAAAAACTATCAGTTTCCTACCGAAACTAAAATAGTTAAAATTTCAGTCAAAAAATTAATTTTAAACCAAGAGAGTTGAGTTTTTGATGAAATAGTTGAATTCGTAACGAATAAAATTAATTTTTTATCAAAAAAGATGAAATTTAAATGAAAAATCGAAATTTTGATATTTCAACCAAATTAATTTCAAACAAAAAAAAATGGAATTTTCTATTGAAAAAGAATAATTTGAAAAAAATTGAACTTTTAATTTAATAGGGTGACTTTAACAAAATAGTTCAATTTGTAATCAAATATTTGATTCTTCAACCAATAAAGAATAATTGTAAGCGAAAAATGTGATAGTAGATATTTCAACAGAATAATTTTTTGTTTTAAATCAAAAACAGTTAAATTCAATCAAAAAATCAAATTTTCCACAAACTAGTTGATTCTTCAGTCAAGAAAAATGAATTATCAATACAAAATTTAATAATACAATTTTCAGCAAAATACTATTATTATTTAGCTAAAAATTGATTGGTTAAATTTTCAGCTAGGAAAATTAATTTCCCAATAAGAGTAGAATTTTTAGCCAACAGAGATGAATTCTGAGCCAAAAATTTACTATAGTAGTAGCCTTTTTAATTAAAAATAATTATCTTTCAACGAAAGATAGTTACATTTTTTTTTTGGAAAAAAGAGGAGAATAGAAGAAAGGTTCAATTTTTTGTTGGTTAGAAAAAAATTATATTTACATGTAATGCAAGCCCCATGAAATTTAACATGCATTTCCCATTAGAAAAAAGGCCTTTTTGTAAATTTTAATCAGAATTGTCAATATTAGCTGAATCGAGTTGCAACTCAACATCTCCCTTCGAAATTAGCCATAGAATATGAAAAAATATTACTTTTCGAATATCACCCCCATAAGTGTATTGTTTAGGGTACCAAAAAAATATAAGTGCAAAAATGGTTTTGCAAGTTTTTGACGCTAATTTACATTTTTTTGCGGTCTTTTTGATACAAATTATTTCTAACACATGAAATAATTCTTTCCACTGATAACAAAATGTCAAAATCAATTGTTTAAACAATTTATTATTACTTTTAATAACATTCTCTTAGAATAATGCTAGAAAATAGCATTTTTTTCAAAATATTTCCACTTTTTGTATAATTTTCAATTAGAGTAAGGTAAATATTTAATTAAAGTTAACAAAATTATTCGTTTGAACAATGTATTATTATTGTTTATAACATTTGATTTGAATTACACTAGAAATTTGTGGTTATTTCTGAAATTTTCAACTAATAATATACTTTTCATTTGGATTGAGTTACTAATGAATTCAATTTATGAAAATAATTATTTAAACAAATTATTATTGCTTGTGAATATCTTTTTTTTATTATTGCCATTATTTATTATTGTCATTGTTTATAACTATTTTCTCTTGGATAAGCTTTTTTGTGAATATAATTTTATGAAATGGAACAGATGTTTGTAAAATTGATATCTGACTTGGATTTCCTTCTAACTAGAGACGAGAGACAGAAACTAATAAATAATAAATTGTTTAAACAACTATGTTTGTTGACTTTAATTATTAATCACTTTATTAAGTAAAAAGGGGGGAAAAGTTGAAAATTTAAGAAGGAATCGCAACTTTCTAGTATTATTAAAGCCAAAAAGTAGTTATAAATAATGATAATTTCTTTAAATAATTATTTTTGCTAAATTGAATCAACTGGTAACTCACTCCAAGTGAAAAATGGACAAATGATAGAAAATTTTAGAAAAATCTGTAACTATCTGGCCTTATTCAAATTGCATATTATTAAAAAAAATAATAAATGGTTCGAACAATTATTTTTGTTAATCTTAGTTAAGTATTACCTCACTTTATTTGAAAATTGGACAAAAAGTGGAACATCTTTTAACAAACCGCGACTTTCTAACTCTATTCTAAGAGAAAATGGCTAAAAATAATAAAAAATTGTTTAAATAATTTGTGTAAATATTTGATTGTCAGTATGAAGTAGTATTTCATGTATTAGTATCTTGGCTCAGAATTCATCTCTGTTGGCTAAAAATTCTACTCTTATTTGGAAATTTTTTTATCATTTTATTAAATTTTTAAAAATTTAAATTTTTATTCATTAAATTTTTTATTGAGATGTCATTTTTCTGGACTGAAGAATCAATTATTTTGTGGGAAATTCGACTATTTTGATTGAATTACCCTTTTTTTTATTTAAAAGAAAAAATTATTCTGTTCAAATATCTACTATCACATTTTTCGTTGATAATTAATCTTTTTTGGTTGAAGAATCAACTATTTTGTTAAAAAATAATCTAATTTGTTAAAGTCATCCTTTTTAATAAAAAATTAAATCGTTTTCTTAAATTAATCTTTTTAAATAAAAAATTCAACTTTTTTTTGTCTAAAATAAATAATTATTTGGTTGAAACATCAACATTAGATTTTTCGTTTTAAATTTGTCTTTTTTTGGTTGATAATTCAACTACTTGGCTAAAAGTTTAAATACTTTAATAAAAAAAAATCATTTTATTGGTTGAAAATTCAACTTTTCTATCAAAAGGTCAATTTTCTTGGTTTAAAATTAATTTTTTTACTGAAAATTTGACTATTCCATTTTTGGTAGAAAACTGATCGTTTTTAGATGAAAATTCAATTGTTCAATTCTGTATTGAGAATTCCTCTTTCTTGGTTCAAAATTGAACTACTTGAACGAAATTTAAACTACTTTCTTCAAAATTTAATTTATTGGTCGAAAACTTATCTATTTTGCTGAAAATTCGTTTATTTTTTGGTTTCAAAATTAATTTTTTCAACTGAAAATTTATCAATTATTTTTTGGTGGAAAATTAATGGTTTTTATTTAAATATTCAACTATTTAGTTAAAAATATATGCATTTTGTTATAAATTCCTTGCTCTTGGTGAATAATCTTCTTGATTGAAAGTAGAACTAATGTTTCGGAAATTAATTTTATTAGCTAAGGATCCCTGTCGTTGGTTGTAAATTTGTTTTTAGTTTGTTGAAAATAAACTTTTCAAACTGCAATTCAACTATTCCACTTTTTGTTGAAAATTTATAGTTTTTAGTAAAAAATTCTATTTTTTAGTAGAAAATTCAACTCTATTTGATTGAGATTCAACTATTTCCTTGAAAACAAAACTTTTTGGTTGGAAATTATATTTTTTTCAAAATAGTTCAACTATTTCTTTGAGATTCAACTATTTTCTTGAAAAGCGTCATTTTTGGTTGTATTTAAATATTTTCGATTTGAAAATAAATTTTTTTCAGCTGAAACATCAACTATTACATTTTTTATTTAGAATTAATTTTGTTTATCGAAAATTAAACTACTTAGTTGAAAGTTGAAATTTTTTGTTAAAAATTCATTTTCTCGATGAAGATTTCTCATTTTTTTAATATTAGCTATTTTGTTCAAAATTTAATTACTTTTTTGAAAACTCTACTATTTTGTCATAAAGTCATATTTATTGTTAACAAATTTAGCTCTTTTAATTGAAAAAAAAAAATTTTGAATGGTTTTTTATCAAAGTTTGATCTTGTTTAATTAAGTATTCGATCAACTTTGTTAAAAAATTATTTTTTATATCTTAAAAATTTTATTCTTTTTTTGAAAATTCATCCCTTTTGCTTGAAAGTTCAACTATTTGGTTGTAAATGCGACTGTTCGGTTGATAATTATGATTTGTTTTTGAATGTTCGACGATCTTGTAAAAAGTCATATTTTTTTGAAATTTCAACTATTTTCTTGATAAGTTGTCTTTTTGGATAAAAAATGCATCCCTTTTGATTCGAAATTTATATTTTTTGGTTAGAAATTCAATCCTTTAGTTGAAAATATAATATATTTCGACTATAAATTATTATTTTCTCAAGAATTTATTTTCCTATTTTCTTGAAAATTACCATATTTCCCATGTTGTGAAAGAATTTCGGGCTGTGAACTCTCTTAATATATTATTTCTGTATCTTTTATGTTTTTTATTTTTTGAATTTATCAAATGAAAACAATGAAAAAATTTTGAATGACACCTAAGAAAAATAAATGTTTTAGGAATTTTTGATAATTAAAATCCCTTTTTATCGAAAATTCTTTTTAATAATTTTTGAGAACTTATTTTTTCTTGTTTTTTTAATTAATTAGTGATTAGCAACAATCAATTGATTTGTAATTTATTAACTGATTTATGATTTATCAATTGATTAATGATTAATATTTGAAATTTCTTTTAGCAAGAATAAAAGGCAAGCTCGATTCTCCCTTCTTCAAATCTAAAAAAGTCTAATTTTTCCTTTTTCGTATTTGAAGAGAAAACATTTTTTTAATTAAAAAAGTGTCAAGTTAGAAAATCGACCCTTCAGGGTTTAATTTGAAAATGTTCACCCTCAAGTCTCTTATTGCTAGTTTTACTCGGCACATTCTTAAATTAAAAATACACTGTTGAATGCCTAGACTATTTCAAATTAAAAGCGTTTTCAATTGAACAATTTTCAGTTCTCAATTAGAGAATTTCAGAAGACATGCTCAATTTTAATTAAGGATTTCAAACATTTTTATTTGTTTAATTTAACAATACAAAAATTTCAAAAACATCAAGATTAAACAATACTGTTTTTATTCTGAAAGTTTAAAATTTTTTGGTTGCAAACAGGGTCTATTAAAAATAAATTATGTCCTACAGATAAACAAATAACAAGGTAACAAATTTCGTTTTTTAGTGTCAACCTGTACTACTTTTGGCCGCAGTTCTGTTTTCGATATCCAATTTTTTTTCTTATTCTGATCTTCCTTGTTTATTAAATATCTCCATAAAAAGCCGTTTAAATCTCTATAAATGTTTGTAATTCTTCAATTTCAAATTACTTGAAATCCCTTAAAATCCTTAAAACCCTTGAAATATTTTGAAAATAATTAAATTATTTCTCTTAGTTAAAAATTTCGTAACTTGGCTAAATAATTATTTATTTGGTTAAAACTTCGTCTTTTTTGTCAGAAAATAATTATGTTTTGTTAAAAATGCAACTGCATGATTGAAAATGAATATATTTTAGTTAAGGAGTAAAGTATATTGTTAAAAATTCATCTATTTTTTAGATCAATTTTTGTATTGGATTGAGATAAAAATATATATTTTGTTTAAAATAATTATTTCACTACGAAATTCATCTCAAAATTTATCTTTTTTAAGTTAAAGGTTTATGTATTTGGTTGAAAATTCTTCTTTTTTAGTAGAAAATTATTCCTATTGGTTGAAACTTTAACTATTTGGTAGAAAATTGACTGATTTTGTTATAAATCCGTTTCTATTGGTATAAAATCATTTTTTTTAATAATGCAAATATTTGGTTGAACAATAATCCGGTTTAGTTAAGTTTTCAAGTTTTTTAATTGAAAATGTGTTTTTTTTTTAATGAAAATTAATTTATTAAACTGAAAAGTTAACTATTCCATTTCTGGTTAAAAATGTATCTTTTTTAGGTCAAACTTCATGTATTTGGTTAAAAATTTATCTTTTTTAGTATAAAATTATTACTCTTACTTAAAAATTTAACTGCTTGGTTGGAAATTGATGTATTTGGTTCAAAATTCGTCTTTTTTTAGTAGAAAATTATTCCTATTGGTTAAAAAATTAACTTTTTGGTTGAAAATTGATTGATTTTGTTAAAAATCCGTTTCTATTGGTATAAAATCATTTTTTGTTAATAATGTAACTATTTGTTTGAAAAATAAAAATTTATTTATATTTGAAAACAAATAAAACAAATTAAAATTTTTATTTAAAAAGTCTGTCTTAGTTAAGTTTGCAAGTTTTTTGTTGAAAATGTGTTTTTTTTTTAATGAAAATTAATTTCTTAAACTGAAAAGTTAACTTTTCCATTTCTGGTTGAAAATTTATCTTTTTTCATTGAAACTTCATGTATTTGGTTGAAAATTTATCTTTTTTGTTATAAAATTGTTTCTCTTAGTTGAAAATGTGATTACTTGGTTGAAAATTCATGTATTTGGTTGGAAATTCGTCTTTTTTAGTAGAAAATTATTCCTATTGGTTGAAAATGAACTAGTTTTGTAAAAATTCGACGATTTGGTGAAAAAAGTTATTTAAAAATTTAATTATTCCGTTTTTGATTCAAAATTTATCTTTTTTGAGTTAAAAGTTCATGTATTTGGTTGAAAATTCTTCTTTTTTAGTAGAAAATTATTCCTATTTTTAAAACTTTGACTATTTGGTTGAAAATTGATTGATTTTGTTAAAAATCCGTTTCTGTTGGTATATAATCATTTGTTTAAATAATGCAACTATTTGGTTGAACAATAATCTCTTTTGGTTTAGTTTGCAAGTTCTTTGTTGAAAATGTGTTTTTTTAATGAAAATTAATTTATTAAACTGAAAAGTTAACTATTCCATTTCTAGTTGAAAATTTATCTTTTTTAGTTGGAAATTCATGTGTTTAGTTGAAAATTCGTCTCTTTTAGTAGAAAATTATTCCCATTGATTGAAAATTTAACTATTTAGTTGAAAATTAATTGATTTGGTTAAAAATCCGTTTGTACAAAATCATTTTTTTTGTTAATGATGCAACCATTTGGTTGACAAATATTCTGTTTTAGTTAAGGTTACAAGATTTTTGTTAAAAATGTATTTGAAAATTCATGTATTTGGTTACAAATTCATCTTTTTAAATAAAAAATTGTTCCTCTTAGTTAAAAATTTAACTACTTGATCGAAAATTTATTTAATTGGTTGAAAATTCGTCTTTTTTAGTAGAAAACACATTTTTGGTTAAAAATGCCACTATCTGGTTGAAAAATAATAATCTATTTTGGATGAAAATTCAATTATTTCTCTACAAAAATTTAACTGTTTTGTAGAAGGCTCGTCCTTTTGTCTGATTGAAAATTCAAGTGTTTTGTAAAGAATTTGCCTTTTTCGCTCGAAAATTCCAAAATTCGGTTGCTTTTTTTCTCTGGAAATTAATCGATTTAAAAAATAATCCATTTTGGTTGAGGATTCGACTATTTTCTTGGAAACTTTTGAAATTTTTCAAAATTCTATAAAATCCGTGAAAATATTTTTGAATCTCTTGAAAACACATAAAATCTTTTTAAATTATGTGAAATATTTGTAAAGTCCTTAAAATCCTTTAAAAAGTCTTGAGGTCTGTGAAAGTCCCTCGAAATTTGTTGAAACTCTTATGTTTGAAAATCTTAAAATTCCGTGAAATTTAGAAAATTTCTTGAAATCGCCCGAAATTTGTACAACATTTATGAAATATGACAAAATTGCTTAAATTCCATGGAAATTCTCTGGAATTAATTGAAATTGTTAAAAAAAATTTCGAAATCCTAAATTAAGCAATGAAAATTGAAATCATTCGTTTGTACTTTCACTATTTTTTTGTATCAACTCTTTCAATATTTTAACATTTCTTATTTTTATACTCATTTTCTTATAATGATTTTCGATAACGATTTTTATAGAATTGCGAAAGAATCATCAGAAATTTAAATTAGGAAAATCATTATAGACCCATACTGAATTTCCTATAATTTTTTTTCTCAAGGGGGATTACATGAGATTGTTAGGTTTTGAAAGTTTATATTTAAAAATGTTTTTTTCTATGCCTCTTAATTTTTTATCGTTCATAATTCAAAAGTATTTCATTTTTATAGCTAGAAACATTCTAAAAATAAAATTTCAGTTTTGCACACTTAGGAGGAAAAGTTTGTAATATCTTGAAGCTCCCAAATAAAAAAATTTCAATTTTTTACGGATTTAGGTGTGAATTACAAGAAAATTTTGTGTGATTCTCGCTTAAAGATTGCGTAATTTTTTCAATTCCTAATAAATTATGATTTAAGAAGTTAAATTCAGACTGAATACAAATTTAAATTCAACTTTAAAGTCCAAAATTCAAATATAATATTACGGAATTCTTTAAAATTAAAAAATATACATATATTGAAAAGAAAAGCGAGAAACTAAGGCTCAAATTCGAATACACTCTTAAAAATCTCTTTTTTTTATTTGAATCGAGATAAATATTTTCTTTAATTTGATCGTGAGATTCTCCTTAATTTTTTTCCTTATTTGTAAGGATTGCGTAGTTACTAATAATAGATGTACATTATTATTTTGCATGTAATTTTTTCATTATTTCACGCCTAAAAAAAATCAAAATATCAATTTAATAATTCGATTTTTAGTTGAAAATTGATCTCTTTTAGATAAAAATTTAACTATTTGGTCGAAAATCCATGTATTTTGTTGAAAATTTGTCTTTTTTGATAGGAAATTAATCTTATTGGTTAAAAACTAAACTTCTTGTTGAAAATTCAACTACTTGTTTGAAAGCTGAACTTCTTTACTGAAAATGCCTCTTTTTTGTTGATTATTCATAATTTTAAATGAAAATTTATCTCTCTGGAGAAAAATTTCACTGATTTGTTCAAAATTTGGTTTCTCGGATAAAAAATAATCTTCTTGGATAAAAATTTTATTTATTGGTTGAAAATATAATTATTTTGTTGACAATCCAACAATTATATTGGAAGGTTCTTCTTTTTTTTTGAAAATTTAACGGTTTGGTTGAAAATTAACTTTTTGTGTAAAATTAATATTTCGAGTTTGAAAATTCAACTCTTTTTTATTGATTTCACTTTATTGATCTTTCTTGGTTTAAAGATCAAGTTTTTTCATGAAAAATCGTTTTTTGGTTTGAAAATTCATCTCTTTTGCTCGAAATTTAATTTGTTTTAGTTGGGGATTCGATTATTTCGCGAAAAACTTGTCTTTTTTAGTTCCTTTCAACTTTTTTCGATTTAACATTAAAGTATTTTTGGATTGAAATATCAACTTTTACAGTTTTTGCTAAGAATTCATATTTTGTTATTGAAAGTTGAACTCCTTTGTTAACAATTTTTTTTTCATTGAAGATTCATTATTTTGGGTGAAAATTCATCTCTTTGGTTGTATATTGAAGCATTTTGCGAAAAAAAAAGTTGTTTTAAATTAACTTTTTTAACTGAAAAATTTATTATTCAATGTTTACTTTCAAAATTATCTTTTTTAGTAAAAAAAATCAATTATTTGATTGAAAATTCATGTATTATGCTTAAAATTCGTCTTTTTTTATAGAAAATTATTCTTTTTGTTAAAAATTTAATTCCACCATTTTGTTGAAAATTTTTGTTTGTTTGCTGAAAATTAACTCTTTAACTGAAAATTTGAGTATTTTAGTTGAAGATTCATCATTTTAGTTGTAAATTGAATCTCTTTGGCTGAAGATTGAACTCTTTTGTGGAAAATTCGTTTTTTTTTCAAATGAAATCATAACTCTTCCATTTGTTCTTGAAAATTCAGGTATTCAGTAGAAATTCTATATTTGTTCGTTGAAAGTTCATCTTTTGTTGAAAATTCATTTTTTTTTGTTAATCATTCATCGATTTCTGGAAAATGCGTTTGTTTTTGTTGATAATTAATTTAATTTCTATTTTTTTTTGCAAAATTTCGTATGTTTTGAAATTCCTTTGAAAATAATAAAAATTGATTTTTGACTTATAGTATCTCTCACTGAATTTATATGTTTCTGAAAATTAACCTTCTGATGTTTTTTTGAATGTTCAAATTTAATAAAATAATCTAAAATGTTTCAATAAATATAGGATTTTCAAAATCGTATGCCTAAGAATTTCCTTGTGAAAAAATATTAGGACAGTTAAAAAATTTGAGATTTCCTCATCTCGAAAACGTCAAGGATTTCAAAATTAAACCACACACGCATTTTGAATTGCCGCCTGAATGCTGCGCGGCTCCTCAACTGAACTGCGCATGCCTCGCATCGACGGTATCATTGGTTTTAAATAGCGCGCTTTTTTGAAATTACTAAATCTATACATCAATTTTTATAATAAATCATCACTGTGAACTTAATGAAATTAATTTTCGGATTGCAAGATTGTTTTTTTGGTGTGAAAGGTGAACAAATCATTTCATTTTACACTTCACAAAGAAATTAATGATTTTAAATTCAAAGGAAGGAATACCTTATCTCACCATCGTAAATTTTAAATAATTAGTGATATTTTTTTCTACTTTTCAATTTTGATAGTGAAAAATTGATTTGCATACTTCATTATTTCAAATAAGCGCCTGACGAGCAACCAATGAGGATGCTGGTGCGAGGCATGCGCAGTGCGGTTAGGGAGCCGAATTTGGTGCAGTGGCCACGGGCGACGCACGTTGTCTGACGACCCCAATAGGCCTCTAATAATTTGCCCCACTAGAGCCCGATTGGAAATATGGAAAACTCGTCTGAGCCCCACCAAATCCCTATCAAACCTGAAAAAAAACGGGAAATGATCATGAATAAAAATTTGTTTTCGCTTAAAAGTTATTGGTATTAAATCATTTAAATGAAGTAAAGAGTGATGTAATAAGGACAATAAAACTTTCCGTTTCCTTTCAACTGACTTGAGTGTACATAAACGTCAATGTGAATTTCACAAACCGCGTGCGTATTTCTGTCCTGCTTGTCTCTTTGGTTTGTCAGTTAAAGGGTAGTACGGAAAAACGAATCAACTCACGTCTTGTTGAAAATAAGATTGCCAGGTAGAAACTCCTAAATAATTTAAACACACAGCCTTAAGAAAGGAACTTTTTATCAATATTTTATTTCTATTTTTAGTTGATAATTAATTTATTGGTTTAAAATTAACTTTTTCATTGAAAATTAACTTTTTTGTTGAAAGTTGAACTGCTTTGTTAAAAATTCAATTTTTAGTTGAAGATTTGCGGTTTTATTTTTATATTTAACTTATTTTTTGAAAATGCTTTTTTTTGTTGACAATTAATCTTTGAGCTGAAAAGTTAACTGTTCCATTTTGGGTAAAAAATTTATCTTTTTTAGTTTAAAATTGATATATTTGGTTCAAAATTCTCTTTTTTAGTAGAAAATTATTTCCCTTAGTTAAAAATTGTATCAATTGGTTAAATATTTATTTGGTTAAAATTTCGCCTTTTTCAGCAGAAAATAATTTTGTTTTGTTACAAATGCAACCGCTTGATTTAAAATAAATATATTTCAAATAAGGAGTGAAGTATGTTGTTGAAAATTCAGCCTTTTCTTTAAATTCGATTGATGATTTGAGAATTCACCTCTTTTTGAAGAATTTTTCTCTTCTTTGGTCAAAAATAAAACTGCCTGGTTTAAAATTGAACTATTCGGTTAAAAATCAGCTAGTTTTTTGAATATTCGACGATTTCCTACAAAATTTAATTATTTTTTGAAAATGTTTTTTTTTATGAAAATTAATTTTTTGAATGAAAAGTTCAATATTCTTTTTTTGGTTTAAATTTATCTTGTTTTGGTTGAAAATTCGAGTATTTGGTTGAAGTTCGTCTTTTCTAGTAATAAATTGTTCCTATTGGTTGAAAATTTAACTATTTGATTGAAAATTGATTTATTTGGTTAAAAAACCGTTTCTATTGATATAAAATAATTATTTTGTTAATAATGCAACAATTTGGTTGAAAAATTATCTGCTTTAGTTAAAGTTGCAAGTTTTTTGTTAAAAATGCGTTATTTTTTATGAAAATTAATTTTTTCACTTGGAAATTTAACTATTCCATTTCTGGATCCAAATGTACCTTTTTTACTCGAAACTTCACGTATTTGGTTGAAATTTGTCTTTTTTATTGTAAAATTGTTCCTCTCAGTTAAAAATTTAACTTCTTGGTCGAAAATTTATTTAATTGTTCAAAAATTTGTCTTTTTTATTAGAAAACACATTTTTTCGTTAAAAATGTTGATTAAAAAATAATCTTTTTTGGCTGCAAATTTAATTATTCCTCTGAAAAAATTTACCTGTTTTATATACGGCTCATATTTTTTCCTGATAGAAAATTGAAGTGTTTTGTAAAGAATTTGCATTTTTGGCTCGAAAATTCCACAATGCGGTTGAAATTTATTTGATAAAGATTAGATAATTTGAAAAATAATCTGTTTTGGTTGAGGAATCGACTATTTTGTTGAAAATTCGTATTTTTTTATTTAATTGAACTGTTTTAACTTGAAATAAAAATATTTTATTGTTTGATAGATCAACTATTCCATTTTTAGTTGAAAATTGATCTTGCATATTTGGTTGAAAATTTATGTGAGTCATTAAAAAATTCGCCTTCTTTAGTAGAGAATAAATCTTTCTGCTTGAAAATTAAACTATCTTTGGTCAGACATTAATATATTTTGTTTAAAACTCGTCTTTTTTTCTAGACAATTAATTTTTGTGAAGATTTCCTTAACGTCACATCTACAGCCAGGCAATTAGCGACGGGAATAGTTGCGCTAAGAATTGGATTTATGCCATTGTACGGTTGTTGATCAAACTTACAAGATTCATCTGTTAGAAAAAAATTGTTAGTATCGCAAATTTGTTTTAAAAAAAAATGGTTAATATAGAGTATTTGATTGAATTTGAGAAAACAATTGATTTCTTTTAGGAATTGAACTGTTTTTTCGGCTTGCGTGGGTTGTCCTAATGCTTCTTAAAGAGAGTCTGGTATTCCTGACTACTTGATATTTTCTATTGAGGGTCTTCCATATTGTATCGTTAGGATTGATTTTCGTGTTAGGGAACTTTTCATTTCTATAAAATTCAAAAGGTTTTCTCCAATGGTTTTGGATTACTTGTTGAATGTAATTTTTGGCATCAGATAAGGGAAGGTAAAGATCTGCTTCTTCAATTGGTAATAAAGTGGCAAACTTTACGTGAAGATAAGCCTGTTCGTCACCTGTGATACCTTTCTAAGAGGCAATCCAGGTGGCAATGATGTTTTTATTGTTTTGTTTGCATTCAGTGTCAAGTTTATGGATTCTTTGGATTCTTAGGTCTTGACAGTTTCTTTTTTGGATATTTTGGAGGCTACTGAGAGAGTCATTACATATTAAGAAGTTGTTTCTGGAAAGGGTTTTGCATGCCTCATATGCTTTAACAACGACAGTCATCTCAGCTAAAAAGACGCTGCAGTTTTCGGGTGAACTGAAACAGAGCTCGAGTTGGTTGGTGTAGATAGAAATGCCAGCTCCAGTTTCTGTCATGGATCCGTCGATGAAAATGAGAGTGAAATTAAAGTATTTTTCTTTCATTTTGTTCGAAGAGATCTATCCATTGTTGGTTATGTAGTTGTTTCTTCCTGTACTCTGAAAGACTGAGATCGATTTCTGGTATGTTAATACATCATGGAGTATATGCACTGATTTGATTAGTTTGGATAGGGAGCATTTGAGTTGATAGTTCGTTTAAATAGTTTTTGAGGACGATTCCGATTGTTTTTTGTAGATTTGGCTTTTTTTGGTAGGCATTATTCTTTTTTTCCTGGAAGAGTAGTTGATGGGTTGGATTATCTTTATGTGCCACTATAGATACTCCTTGTTTTAGAGTGAGTTCCAGTCTTCTCTTGTCTAAGGGATTTTCGTCAATTTCTTGTCGAATTCTTTTGTTTGGGCTCGCGTGAAAAGCTCGACAGCAGATCTTGAGGCCAGTGTTGTGGATCGGGTTGAGTAAGGCGAGGGTACCAGGTTTTGCCGAATTATATATTATTGATCCATAGTCAACTTTTTTTTCGAATTATGGCTTTGTATGTAAGCTTCAGCACATCTATGCCTGCTCCCCAGTTTCTGTAGGATAAGATTTCGAGGATTTTTATTCGTTTTTTGCAGTCTTCTTTCAATTTAAGAATGTAAGGCCTTCATGTGACTTTCGGATCGAAAATCAAGCCTCGTAGTTTTACCTGATTTACTCTTATAATGTCGTGTTGATCAAGTTGTAAGTTTGGAACAGATATCGGTATTTTCTTTCGGGGGAAGATGAGGTATTCTGTTTTGGATTGAGAAAATTTATACCTAGTTTTGAGTGACCAATCCCATATTTGATTGAGGATTCGTTGAAGAGCAGTTATGATTGAATCGTAGTTATTTCCCATTGCAGTAAATAGTTTTATCGTCAGCAAAAATAGTGACTCCTACTAGTTTTTGTATGTTCTTTATTACGTCATGATTCGGAATTAAAAAGAGAGTTGCACTTGTTACTGAACCTTGGGGTACACCATTTTCTAATTTGAATTTATCAGATAGGTTTTTATTCACTCGAACTATGATGTTTCGTTCATTGAAGATGTTTTTGATAAATTTAGAAGGTTTCCATCTCTTTCTTCTTCTTCTAAGATATTAACCATCCTCTGTTTCTAAGACATTTCATGTGCTTTTTCAATATCAAGACATACAGCTATGAGATGTTGTTTATTATTGAAGGCTTGGCTGATGTTGGCCTGAAGTTGGATCAAAGGGTCTAGGTTAAATCTTTTGTGCATGAATCCACTTTGTTGTAGGGCGAAAAATTGTTGTTTTTTTTCTAGGTACCAACGTAATCTATCATTGTCTATCTTTTCGAAGAGCTTGCACATAGTGCATGTAAGAGAGATTGAGCGGTAATTTGTAGGTTGGGAGGAGTCTTTACGAAGTTTTGGGATATGAACTACTACAGCTTCTCTCCAAATGGAAGGAAAGGTTCATTTTTCCAGATATGGTTAAAGATTCATAGAAGGTATTATTCGCCAGAGGATGGAAGATTTTTTAGGAAGGCGTAGGGTATTCCGTCTGGTCCTGGGCTTGTACCGATTGATTTCTGGATTTAATTTTTGAGTTCTCTAATTGTTAGATCTTTTTTGATTTCAGGGAAGATTATGTTGCTAGAGCAATTTTCGATTTTGGATTTGGATTCTTCAGTTTCCTTGTTTCTCCTGAAGGAAGGGTGAAAGTTCTCATTGCTGGAGTATTTTGCGAATTCTTTTCCTATTAGGTTGGTAATTTTTTTGGAATCGGTTGCAATGGTTCCATCGGGGTTTTTCAGTCCTACTATCCTTGAGTTCCCTTTGGAACCTATACCTTTCATGACTGTGTTCCAGATTGTTGACGTGGAGACTTGGTTATTAAGGGTTGATAAGTATTCAACCCATGTTTCCCTGCCATTGTGTATATAGGTACGACGAGCAGTAGCTCTTAATTTTTTAAATTCAATTTTATTTTCGAGGGTATCTTGTTTTCTCAGCCTGCTGAATGCGTGATTTTTTGCTTCCCTTACTTTTTGACATGCCTCGCTCCACCATGGAGAGTGGTTTTTTGTTGATTTAATTGTGTTTTCTCTTACTGCAACTTCAGCTGTTTCGTTAATTAGAGAGGTAAACTTATAGACGATATCGTTGATTGGAGAGTCAGTTTTTAGGAAACTGTTTTTGAGATGATTAATTTCAATATCTAGGATCTCTTAAAAAAGTGCCCAGTTAACTTTTTTCAAGTTCTACTTGGGTGAGTTAGTTATATTAGGTTCAGAACTAGGATTGCACTAAAGGTCTCGTGAGCCATGTTGTGATAGGTTGGAGACCCATTGTTAATTATAAAGAGATCGTGGTTATCAATAACATTTCCAATTTTTTTCAGATTCTTCGAACTCGTAGCTGTTGGGTAGGTAGATATTGCATAAACAAATTAATACTGGTGTAGATATTGTGGACGCAACTGCTTCAAGATTTGTTTGTAGAGGGATTTCGTTGAAGTAAATTCCGTTTTTAATGTAGGTCGATACCCCTTCACTTGCGTGGCTGTAATCCACTCGATTTTTATTTAGTTTGTTATAACCCCGGATGTCGCCAAATGAATTGTTGCAAAATTTGTTTTATTGCACAGAAATTATTGTAGGAGCATGTTCTTTAATTATAATCTGTAATTCTCGTATATGGGTTCGAAACGCGTTAAGACTTCATTGAAGAATTTTCATTGCTCACGATTAGTTATAATTTTCGTCTGAAGAATCAATCATCGATTCGATGTCCTCGACTTGGAGTCCAAGTTGTTGTTGAGTTTGTTGATTAGTCTGGTGTATTTAGATTTCTCGCTCTAATAATAAAGGGTATAATCTCTCTAGTGTCGATATTAGTTCCGAAAAATTTTCGGTGTATTCGGTGATTGTAGGGGTTATATTTTGGGCTCTTCTGCAATTTTCAAGAAGTAGTTTAAGTTGTTCGAAGTTCTAAATCTACTCTGAATGTTTGTTTTCTGAAGTTTCTTTTGCGAGGAGAAGCAAATTACAAAAGTGTGTCGGGTTTTTATTGTTTTCGGTTGTTTGAGGTTTTTTCGTTTTCCTATTGTGCTGGGATTGGAAAGGGTTATCTCTGGTTTCGCATCATGGGAGTGTAGAAGTACCAATAGGAGTGTCGTCTGATATGTTGGATAAAGAAAGATCTCGTTTGGTTGCGTTTTGGCTCGGATTTAGATTAGGAAATTCCGAGTGGGACACTTCAATTAATAGATTAGGTCGATTTCCGGTATTGTTTTGGTAGGGATCTATATTATGGGATAGTTGCTTGTTGTTATTGTTAGATACACAGTGTTTAGCGAGGTGTCCGGCTTGTTTACAAATAAAGCAGGTGGTAGTTTCCGAGGCGAGGAGGATTCGATAAGCGGTGTCTTCGTACTGAATAGGTATTGATTCAGGTAATCGGAAGAATCTTTCTTCAGCAATGCCTGCTCTTATAAAGGTTACTTTGGAAAATAACTTAATTTCCTTTTTCTGGAGTTCTTCTTCAATTATCTCATAAGGGATTACTGGTGAAAAATTTGAGAGAATGACTCTTTTCAATGTGCTAGTTAGTGGTCGCATTGCCAAAAGCTTGTTTTTTAACTAGGATGTCTTTATGATTTTCGGTGAGGTCTTGTACAATTTTTTTGCTGGAGAGATAGCGACAGATTCTACCATCAGTAATCTTACAAGCAAATTTAATGTTTTCACTTTGGGTGAGGGTACCGAGGGCCTTCACGTATGCTTTTAATTCTATGCCCTAATAGGCTTCAATTAGCAAACCTTGTTCTTTTTTAGGGAAACACATCCTTTTGCGACGGCAGTTGAGCCAAGACTACAATTAATCTTGTTGATTTAAAATTTCACTATTCGTTTAAAAATGTACGTATTTTTTTGGTAACTCGTCTTTTTTAGTATAAAATTAGTTTTCTTGGTTGATCATTTATTTTGTTGGAAATTGATTTATTTTTTGGAAAATTCGACTTTCTTGGTTGAAAATTCAACTATACCTGGTTGAGAGTGAAACTACATCGCTAAAAACTGATTTTGTTGTTGTTGAAGATTCATCAAATCAATTAAGAATTTATTTCTTTGATTGAAAATTGAACTACATTTTAAAAAATCTCTCTTTATGGTTTAACAATTACCTTCCTTAACTGAAAATTTTGCTTTTTGGTTGAAAATTAACATTTTTGTTAAGACTTCGTAATTCCGGATTGAAAATTCAACTGCTTTGTAGAAAATTCTGTTTAAAAAATTCAAGAATTTGGTAGAAAATCCAACTGTTTTGTAGAAAATTCGTTTTATTATTGACAACCTTTTGTTTTGAACGAAAATTAAACTATTCCATTTTTGGTTAGAAAAAATCTTTTGCTTTATAAATTGAACTATGTGGTTTAATTTGTTTGGTTGAATATTCAACTATGTTTATTAAACAATTTATATTTTTTGTTGAAAATTAGCCTTTTTTGTAGGTAATTATTACTCTTGGTTTAAAATTTTTCTTTTTGAATGAAAATTCAATTATTCGGTGAAAATTTTATCTTTTTGGCGGAAAATTCAATTATCTTTTTTATTGAAAATTCAACTAGTGTGTAGAAAGATCGTCATTTTGGATTGAAAATTTAACATTTTGGATGGAATTTTTTTTCTTCATTGATTGAAAAATTTTTTTTGGTTGAGGATTTTAACTATTTTTTTGAAAATTCGTATTTTCTTGCTTAAAATATCAACTATAATAATTTCATTGGCATTTTTTTCTCAATTCAGGTATTCTGTCCCATTGATCTACAGTGAAATTGAATTGATGGAAATCATAAAAATCTCGGACGTACCCTCGTGAAAAATTTTTTTTTTTGTAATAAAGTATACAAAATTTCACGAAAAAATTCAGTTAAATACGAATAGATAATTTTTTCTTGTCTTATCTTACAGGAAAGTAAAGAAATTAACAATAAAGTACAAGTTTCTACAATTCAAAAATTTGTATAACTTTTAATTAATATTTTTTTACTTTCTTGCGAAAATCTACAAAGTGTTACGAGTTTTGAGAATATCCAAACTGAATTTAAAACAGGAAAAGATTTAGAAAAATAAAAAACTATATCTAGATTTGTGAAGATTTTGAAATAAAATTTTGAAGCTTATCAAGGATCTTTAAATGTTTTAAGAAAATAAATAAATTTTCTCGAATTTGCTGGGAAAATTTAAACTGATTTTTCATTTTGCAAAATTAATTTTAAGATAATATTTAAAAAGATTGAGAATTTTTTTAACAATGAATGATAATTAAACAATTATTAATTTGAAAAATAACCGAGTACGTTTTAAATATAGTTTAAACTTTTAGAAAGATTTTTGAAGATTTCAAACAAAAAATGGATGACCTTTTTAATCATTTTGAAAGATTTTTAATGGATAATAAATTTGTATCAAAATTCCTAAAAAAATAACTATAATTGTTGTCATGAGAAAGTTATGAAAAATTATAAAAGAATATTTAATAAGGTTTTTTAAATTTTCAAAAAAGAATCTAGTTGATTTTAAGGTAATTTTTTTACTTCAGCATGATTTTCAGGAAATTGTAGGAAAAATTCGAGTTCCAAGATAATAAAATTATTAATAGATTGCTGCAAAATTTTTTAATGATTTTGTTCAACCAATTTTGAAGAAAATATTTAAAAAGATTAAACAAAAATGTTATGTGAAAATTATTGATTGTAGCTTAAAATTGCTTAAAATTATATAATTTTAAAAACTTATACATTCTATGACTCATTCCTAAATTTATAGCATTGAAAATAATAGCGTGGATTATTTTTAATATTTCAACTGTACCAGGTGTAAAATTAAAAATGAAACTTTTGCAGTTCAATAGTTTTTAATTAAACAAATTTCAATTGAAAGTTTCAAAAGCTTTCATTTTATAGGTTAAAATTAGTGAGCGTTTGAATTAATATATTTCCAAGCTCTTATTTTTAATGCTTAAAATTCAAATGTGTTTTACTTTGAGTGTTTTAATTTGCGGTTTAGTTTTTACAACTTCAAACGAAAAAATCTGCATCTTTTTTTCGACCTAGGATGACAAATATTGAGAAATTTGCAATGACATATATGGTGTCTAATCATTTGCTATATATGTGAAAAAAACTAGCTCATTCAAAATTATCTCATTGCAATATTCTAAATATTTTATCGCCCTAGGTAGAAAAAGAACAACTTATTGACTGCAAACCCTGTGAATTCCGGTCGATTCTTTTAGTTGTAAATTCTTGTAGAAAATTAAAGCTACAATAAAATGAAACAATGTACAAAAAAAAGTACAAAATTCGTCTCAATAATGGGAAAAATTGTACTTTCCTATAATTTTGGTTGTAATTCAGTAGGAAAAAATTGATACGTCCACGTGGCTGGTAGATGTCAATTGGGTCAGTAAAACTCCCCTTTTGCGAAATTGATGGATAGGCTATATTTCCACCCTAATTATCTCCTGGATCTCTGATGTTGAGCTCAGCTTCTTTTATCTTTCCTCTTCAGTTCGTTCACTCCCTTAAGAGAAAAAAAAACCCTTTTCCCTTCACACTATGGGGCTTAACGAACGTCTCCTGCCTTGATTTCAGATTCCACTTGAGTAAAACTCGATAATCTATTTTTCCTCTTAATTATTGCCGAATTCTGGTAAAAAATCTACTTATATTCTAAATTATTTAATCAATATTGTAAATACAGGAAAATAAAATGAGCCGATTTCCTGACATTGTTGGAAAATAGATCAAATTCAAGAAATTGAAAAGCAAATTCAAATTATTTTTTTTATTGAAAATTGTAGTTACGGGATTATAAAATGTACTTCTGAGTATTTCTTAATACTTTTGATAAAAGATAAAATTTTAATTATGGAGAAAAACTTAGGACATCTCAATAGCTCTCGAAACTATTAAAAAAAATTTGAGAAGATTTCAAGACGTGCTGAAAAAGAATTAAGAAGATTCCAAGACAAATTGTTTTATGTTGCAGGCTCTTTAATAAAAATTTATGAAAACTTTGGACTATTTCAAAAGAAACTGGAAAGTTTGGAAAAGATTCGAAAATAACAATGATTATTATATATACATATAAGTAATTTAGATCTTAAGAGGATTTATAAAAAATTAAAACATTATGAAATCCTTAATGATTACGAAAAAATACTTTTATCAAGATTTCTGAGAAGACTTTATATGATTTTTTATTTCGAAAAATGAAGAATTCGGAACGTTTCAAATGATTCGAATCATTCAAAATTCATTGAAAATTCGAATCATTCTCAAAGAAATTTAGAAGGATTGGAAGTTCAAGAAAGATTGAAAAATAATGAAATTTTAAAAAATTCGACAGTTTTCACCAAATTAAAAACTTCATTTGAGGTTCTTACAAAAATTTGACAGCATTTTTTGTTTTTTAAACAAATTAAAAAAGAAACTTTAGAAATATTTCAAGACAATTAAAATTAAGTATTCCAAATTAATTTCATAATTGAAATTCCAAACTTCTAAAAGTTCTAAATGGGACATTCCAAGTCGAAGGCAACAAATGGGTCATCGATCTTTTTAATTTTTTGGCATCTTATAGTGGTGGAAGTAATAAATTCTGATTATAAGATGCTCTTTCAAATTTGTGATATTTTGATGTTAATTGCAAATTGCACTTTCGGAAATTGGACCTTGTTTTGACAACTTTTATCTGAGTTAATATAATTTGGACAAAAAAATACTCGTATACTCGTAGAAAATGTTAAAATTAAAAAAAAATTGGGATATATCAATTTTTATATTGCTTACGCAATAAAAAATGATTTAATCTTGTTATTCGACCCAAGGGATATAATAAAATTATAAACTAAATGAATGAATGTTCGATATTTAAATTCAACACCATAACAAACTTTAGACTTTAGAAGACTGTTTCTTGTTTATCACTTCGAATGTTTTCTCCTCTCTTTTGAAAACCGAGCAACGTGACACAATGTTATGATAAAATAAACTTTATTCAAATACTCAAACGAATCCTTCTCATTTATAAAGTGAATTATCCAATAGATTATGGGCCCAGAAGACATTTAGTGCGCAAGTTTCAACGAGATAAGTGGAAAGAATTACAAAAAGTAAAATATTCAGTTTAGTTACATTTTCAAACTGATTGTGACTCTGTAAAAGGAATAAGTGTTGAAATAATGAATCATACTTCTGTAAAAATTGAGCCTCGCACGAAAGACAGTTTTGAGGCCTCGAAAATTCAAGCAAGGGCACTTATGATCCGAAATGACGTATGGGGCTATGTTGATGGGAAGAATGTTCGACCTGCAGTTGAAGCAGAAGCAACTGCCTGTAATGTCACTGATTCAAAGGCAATGTCAGATATTATTCTTATGATGAGTCCAGTTGAATTGAAGAACATCAAGGGATGCAGAACCTCAAGGGAAGTAATGCCAAAATTACAAATTGTCTATGAATTTCAAGGACCAGCGCGTAAGGCAATGCTTTTGAATAAACTAATTAATTATAAAATGAGTACCTCAAACGATATGCATGATCACCTTGCTAATTTCTTTGACACTGTAAACAAGCTAGAAGATATGAATGTAAAAACAGATAAGGAGTTGATTTCTGTATTATTGCTGTACAGTATACCAGGTACTTATGAATTTTTAAGAATTGCAATTGAGTCACGTGAAATATTACCAACTCCAGAAGCATTAAGAATCAAGATGATGGAGGAATATGATGCTCAAAGAAACAACCATGAAGAAAATTCGTCGGAAGCCATACTGGTATCTAAATTCGCAAAAAGGAAAGATATTAAATTCAATGGAAATAAACCATCTTCTAGATATAACGAAAAGGAAAAAGCTTTCAATTTTAGATGTCACAAATGTGAAAAAGTTGGACATCGGACTCGGGATTGCAGATCAAAAAGGTGGGATAATCATAAAGGCGAAGCATCCAAGCAAGCTGAGGTTGCGATGACAGCTATCTTTCTTCAAGGAGAAAATCGTTGGTGCTTGGATTCTGGTGCAACATCTCACATGTGCTCCGATGATGTAAAATTCTAAGAAATAGAAAAATCTATAGCCAAAACTATCAATTTAGCAGATGCTAATCTAATCAAAAGCAACGTCTTTTCAAGATTTGCATGAAAAATTCTGACACCTTGATGAAAAAACTGAAATACATAATTCGTTACCAGGAGGTTCACGGAATAAATGTTGAAGGCAAAGGAAATTTGCTAACCTGTGTAATTTGTATTCAAGGTGAGAAATCACGGTCACCTTTTCCGAGGGAAGCATTGCGAAGTTCGCAAGTTTTGAAATTAATACATACAGATAATTGTGGTCCAATACGAGTAGAATCATTGAATGGTTCCACATACTTTGGAACTTTCGTTGATGATAAGACAACATTTTGTGAAGCTGTTTTTCTAAAACACAATAGTAAATTTCTTTGAAAAATTTAAAGAATTTAAGAACAAAGAAGAAAATCAAATTAAAGGAATATGTAGATCGTCAGATCAGACAACGAGAAAGAATATCGATCTGAAAAACTAGACGATTTTTTCGAAGAAGAAGGTATTAAACATCAATTCATAGTTGAGTATACACCTGAACAAAACGGTGTAGCTGAATGCTGTAATAGGAAACTTGTTGAAATGGCTCGATGTATGCTTCTCAGATCAGGACTTCCAAGAAATTTTGGGCAGAAGCTATTTTAACTGCAGCATACATCAGAAACAGATGTCCATCTGGAAGTCTCAATGGTGAAATTCCTTGTGAAACTTGCACTGGGAAAATACCCACTGTAAAATACTTCCAAACTTTTGGTTCAACAGCATATATGCTAGATTAGACAATGAAAGGAAAATTTGATTAAAAAAGAACAACTTGTATTTTCGTAGGGTATTCGAAGGATTCGAAAGCCTACAGACTTTGGGATCCGAAAACAAGGATAATCCGTTGAATTCGAGATTTAAGTTTTGTGAACAACTGATGATGAAATTTTGCGGCGATCAATTAAGAAAATATTTGAAGTCAAAAATTCAAGCACTGCTGAAGACGGAAAATCTAGGAATGAAATGGAAGTAATTATTGACCTACGGCAATTAAATCCAGAAATTGGAGAACATAATAACGAGAAAGATAATCAAGAAGAAGAAATCAATCAAACATGGTTTCATTTGAACGAGAAGAACTTAATCCTGATGAAGTAAATGAAGTTAATGAAGGTGTACCTGAAGGAATACATCGATCTGAAGAGGATGAAGAAGTAGAATTTTTTGACGCTGTTGAATTTGCTGGTTCGGTTCAAGATATAGATAAAAAAACAGCTAAAGAAGCATTTTTAACGCCAGTAGCCAATAAATGGAAAGAAGCCATGTATGCTGAATGCGAAGCTCTAATGAAGAACAAAACTTGGATTTTAGTGAATCGTCTAATAAATCGCAAGTTAATTGGTTCTAAATGGGTCTTACGTAAACAATTTTAGAAAGATGGAACAATCGAATGCAGAAAAGCAAGAGTTGTAGCAAAGGGTTTTGCACAAGAACAACGTCAATTTTCAAGAAAAAAATAAAGTATGCTTATTACAAAAAGCTATTTACGGACTACAACAATCCGGATGCCTGTGGTATACGAAACTAGACATGAAGCTAAAGAAATCAAATACGGAACCACGTATCTCAGATGCCTGTGTTTACATTCATGAAGATAATGAGAAAATTACAATAGTTGTAATTTATGTAGATGATGTAATCCTAGCATCAAACAACAACAAAATATTATAACTTTAAAAAGCTCTGGCAAATTCTTTTGAGATGAAAGACCTTGGTAAACTTCACTATTGCTTTGGTATTAAATTCTCTCAAGATTTAAATAAAAATTAAATAAAAATGACCCAGAAGAAATACATTCAAGACCTGCTCAGAAAATTGATTATGGAAGATTGTAAACCCGTTTCTACACCCCTTAACTCATCTATAAAACTCTCAAAATAAATGAATCCAAAAAAGGTTTGAACAAAATAGGTAACTTGAATGTTCAAGAGTACCTACTTTTTCACATTGTTAGTTAAATAAAAAAATGCAAATATTTTTTGAAAATCGGTCAATAAAATCTTATTCTAAATTGAATGCATAATCCATTTGAACAAAAAGCTTTAAAATCAGTTGATTATAATTATTATTCCTTAATTTATAATTGCAGTGTACCCCTTGTGTCAACAAAAAGAAAAACCAATTCTTTTATTCCATAAACCATATAAAAGTTGATATTACGTAATATTTTTATTTTTTTTTATGAAAGTTCAACATATTTTTCTCGCATATGTGTATAAGTACTTTTCTCGCCCGATCAATATTAACTGAGATAAAAATAGTTGAAATGTGGTCCAATTTGGAAAACTCCAATTTTCAATTAATAATATCTGTGAAAGTTTTGCAAATTAAAAAAAAAAAACTTTAAAATCCGTTTTCAATACCCCTGCCACAATACAATAACGAAAATAAAGGAACCGATGACCCACTTGTTGCCTTTGACATGGAGTGCCCCAAATATCTTTTAAACTGACTCGAATTTTTCCTAAAATATAAAATCATGTTGAATAAACAAATAATTTTTATTTCCTAAATACTTTTTCGACATATCTAAAATCTTCAAAAATCTAAGAAACATTATATTTATATGGCTTAAGAAACAAATAAGCGAATAAACTTTAAAAAAATAGTTATTCCAAATTTTCACTTCGAATCAAAAAATTATTTTTCCTCTCTAATCATAATTTGGTTAAATTTTTTTTTCTTGAAAAACAAATATTTGTTGCATTTTTTTATTTGAATTTAACTGTTTGGTTTTAAAAAAAAAATTTTTTAGTTGAAATATTCACAATTGCACTTTTCCTAAAAAAATCATATTTTTTTAATTGAAATTACAAGTACTTAACTAAAAGTTGAAGTATTTTGTTGAAAATTCGCCTTTTTTTGTATAAAATGAAACTTCTTAATCTATTTGGTTCAAAATTCAACGATTTTATTGAGAATGAGCTTTTTGTTTAAAAAAAATATATTTTTGGGTCATGAATTAAACTGTTTTGTAGGAAATTCGCCTCTTTTGGGAAAATTTCGATATTTTTTGCCAAAATTTGCGTCTGGTTGAAAATTAGTCTGTTTTGATTGAGGATTCAATTGTTTTGTTCAAATTTGTCTTTTTTTAATGAATTCAACAGTTTTCGAATTAAAATTTAAATCTTTTTGGGTTAAAATATAAATTGATGCATTACATTTTTCATTAATAATTTATCTTTTTGTGTTAAAAATTGAACTTTTGGTTGAAAATGAACTTTTTTGAAGAAATTTTGATTTGGCATGTCTAAAATCTTGAAAAATCGCTTTGATTTTTCTCAAGAATCTTAGAAAATTTGTATTAATATAACCTTAAAAAAAATAATAAACCTAAAAAATAAACATTTATTTCAAGCTTTTATTTTGTTCGAACTAATTTATTGAAAATTAGTCTTTCTGAAGTGAATTCAACTCTGTTCAATTTGAAGTAAAAATATTTTTCAATTAAGATAAGTTTAAACTATTTTACTAAAAATTCACTTTTTTGTTTGAAGATTCATCAATTTTGTCGAAAATTCTTCTTTTTGGTAGAAAAGTAAACTTTTTAATCATATTTTTGGGTTTTGAATTAAACAGTTTTTTATAAACTTCGTCACTTGTGGAAAAATTAGCATATTTATTGTTAAAAATGCAACTGGTTGAAAATTAATCTTTTTTGATTGAGGATTCATCGATTTTGTTGCAAATTCGTCTTTTTTAATGAATTCAACTGTTTTTCATTACAAATTTGAATCTTCTCGGGTTGAAATTTTAATTACGTTTTCCATTTTTTGTCGATAATTGATCGCTTTCTATTGAAAATTACATTTTTTGATGAAATTTTTCTTTGAAATATCTGAAGTCTTCAAAAATCTTTTTGAATTTTCTCAAGAATCTTAGGAAAATTATATTTATATAATCTTGAAAAAAAAATGAAAAAACAATTCAAAACATAAATAACTATGCGAAATTTCTATTTTGTTTTAAAAATGATCAGTTAAATCAAAAACAATTAGATTGTTTCAAACGTTTCAGCACACAATGGTGGCCCTCATCAATGAACTTGATTAAATTAATAAAAATTACGTAATTTCTTGTAGAGACGCAATTTAAAATTGAAAGTATTTTTGGTTATTATCGCTGTTTTAAAAATATATAAAAATAATTTCCATTGTTAAAATTAAAATGTAATACATTTTCAGTTATTACTAGAAATTATTTATGTAAAAGTAAAATTTTTCCAAAAATCACACTGTAGTAAAAATAAACAAAATTATCAAAAGGGATTGTATTTAAAAAACAATACAAATATTCTTTAAATAATTATAGCGACCTATATTAGATGAAAACATGTGGGAGAAACCACCCTAGAATAGATAATGAACCCAGAGTAAATAATAATGATTTGAAATATTATTATATGCAAAATAATAATTTTAATTTAATTGATAGTTGGGACACTATATGCGATAATAAATTAGAATTAGAATTTATCATTATAATTATATTTTAGCTTTTAAATAATGATTATGTGCTGTAGGTTAACTACCTACTGAAGGAGGGTCACCCTTACACTGTAGTAAAAAATAAAATAAATAAATAATCTTTTTCAGTTGAAAATAGAATAAATTGACTAAAAGTTGAAGTATTTTGTAAAAAACTACGTTTTTGGTGGAAGATTCATCATTTTTGTTGAAAATGCGTCTTTTTTTGGTAGAAAATGAAACTTCTTAATCTATTTGATTCAAAATTCAAGAATCTGGTTGAAAATGAGCTTTTTGTTAAAAACTTATATTTTTAGGTAATAAATTAAACTGTTTTGTAGGAAATTTGTCCCTTTTGGTAAAATTTTTATATTTTTTGTTTAAAAAAGCAACTGGTGGAAAATTAGTCTGTTTTGAATAAGGATTCCATTTTTTTTGGTTGAAAATTTGTCTTTTTTTAATGAATTCAACAGTTTTTTAATAAAAATTTGAATCTTCTTACACATGACCACAAAATCTAAACTCTTTCAACACGGACCAGACTAAGTGGGTCTTATAATTTCGGGCCGCTGAATTTGAATCCGTTGTCAAGGACAGTTCAATGTCAAACTTACGAAATTCATCGCTAACCAATTTAGCCAGGGTACCTACAGGTTTTCGGGGTCGCTAGATTCAAATTCATTGCCCGTTTGGGCTCACTAGATCATGATCAAGGTCAATTGAAGGTCAAACCAAACGAGCTACGCAGTTGAATTTAGCGACCCCAAAATCCTATAGTTACCCTGACCTAATCGGTTGGCAATGAATGTTGTGGGTTTGACCTTGAGCTGACCTTGATTATGACCTGATGGGACTAAGCGGACAACGGATTCAAATTCAGCGACCACAAAAACTTATAGGTACTCTGACTTATTTGGTTAGCCATGAATTTTGTAGGCTTGACCTTGAATTGACATTGACATTGACCCTGACTTGATGAGACCAAACGGATAACGGGTTTCAATTCAGCGACCCCGAAAACCTATAGGTACCCCGACTTAACTGGTTAGTGAGTAATTTTGTAAGTTTCACCTTGAACTGACCTTTACCCTGACATGATGGGACCAAGCGGACAACGGATTCAAATTCAGCGAGCACGAAAATATAAGACCCATCTAGACTGGTCCGTGTTGCAAGGGTTTATATTTTGTGGTCCTGTGTTATCTACTGAACGGGGGTGACCCCTACACTGTAGTAAACACTAAAATAAATAAATCATCTTTTTGAGTTGAAAATAGAACTACTAGACTAAAAGTTAACTATTTTGTTAAAAATTTACGCTTTTTGTTGAAGATTCATCATTTTTGTTGAAAATTCATCTTTTGTGGTAAAAAATGAAATTTCTTAATCTATTTGGTTCACAATTCAACGATTTTGTCAAAAATGAGCTTTTCATTAAAGAAAATCATATGCTTGGGTCATAAATTAATCTGCTTTTTAGGAAATTCGTCTCTTTTGGAAAATTTTTCATATTCTTTGCTTAAAAATGCAACTGGTAGAAAATGTGTCTGTTTTGAATGAGGATTGAATTTTTTGTTGATAATTTGTCTTTTTTAATGCATTCAGTTTTTTAATTAAAAGTTTGAATCTTCCTGGTTTGATGGTTGGGACACGATTTGTGATAATACATTAGAATTCGAATTTATCATTTTAGTTATATTTGTGCTTTTAATTAATGATTATATACGGTAGGTCAATTACACAGGACAACAAAATTTAAACCCTCGCGACACGGACATGACTAGGTAGGTCTTATAATTTCAGGGTCGTTGAATTCGAATCCGTTGTCAAGGTCAGTTGAAGGTCAAACTTACAAAATGCATCGTCGACCAATTAAGTCAGGGTGCCTATAGGTTATCGCGGTCACTGAATTCCAATCCGTTGTCCGTTTGGTCCTATCAGGTCAGGGTCAAGGTCAATTCAAGGTCAATACTACAAAATTCGTGACTCACCAAATAAGTCAGAGCTCCTATAGGTTTTCGGAGTCTCTGAATTCAAATCCGCTATCTGTTTGGTCTTATCAGGTCAGTGTCAAGGTCAATTCAAGGTCAAACCTACAAAATTCATCCCTAACCTAATAAGTCAGAATACTTATAGGTTTTCGGGGTCACTGAATTCGAATCCGTTGTCCGTTTGGACCCATCATGTCAGAGTCAAGGTCAGTTCAAGGTCAAACTTAAAAAATTCATCGCTAACAATTAAGTCAAGGTACCTATTGGTTTTCGGGGTCGCGGAATTCAATTTTGTTGTCCGTTTGGGCTCATCAGTTCATAGTCAAGGTTAATCAAAGGTCAAACCAAACGGAAAATGTATATGTATTCAGCGACCCCGAAATCCTATAGGAACCCTGACGTAATTGGTGAGCGATGAATTTTGTAAGTTTCACCGTAAACTAACCTGGAACCTGACATGATGGGACCAAACGGTCAACGGATTCGAATTCAGCGACCACGAAATTATAAGTACCACCGAGACTGGTCCGTGTTGCAAGGGTTTTTATTTTGTGGTCTTGAGTTATCTACTGAACGGGGGTCACCCCTAAACTGCAGCAAAAAAATAAAATAAATAAATAATCTTTTTTAGTAGAAAATAGAACTACTAGACTAAAAGATTAACTTTTTTTTGAAAATGTACGTTCTTGGTTTAAGATTCATCAGTCTTGTTGGAAATGCGGCTTTTTTGGTGAAAAATTATACTTCTTAATCTATTTGGCTCATAATTCAAGGATTTTGTTGAAAAAGAGCTTTTTGTTGAAAACTAATATTTTTAGGTCATAAATTTAAGTGTTTTGTAGGAAATTCGTCTCTTTTGGTAAAATTTTCATATTTTTTGTTCAAAAATGCAACTGGTAGAAAATTATTCTGTTTTGAATGAGGATTCAACTTCTTTGTCGGATATTTATCTTTTTTTAACGAATTCAACAGTTTTTTAATAAAAATTTGAATCTTTTTGGGTTGATAGTTGGGGCACTATATATCATAATAAATTAGAATTATAATTTATCATTTTAGTTATATTTGTGCTTTTAATTAATGATTATATACGGTGGATGAATTATCTACAGGAGGGGGTCTCCCCTACACTGTAATAAAAAAAACCTAGCTTCGATTTAATCTTGAAAAATAAGATTGCAGGTGGTCTTATTACAGTATTTTCTCTCAAACCAGGTTCACTTGAAGCAGCATTGCTACAATTGTGCCGGACTATTAAAAATAAAAGCCGCTCTTGCATTTCTGTTTGTAGATCAATGTCAGTTAACCTTTTACTGCCAACTTCCTTAGGGAAAAGCGTAATTCCAGATGCCAAGTTTTTTGTGAATGGAATTCTTTGCAAGACTGTACCGTCTACGTCTTTCGACACCGTTGGTAAGTGTAAAATAAATTGCATGTGTAGGTGTGAAAGACGTGCTTGCAGCTTATCCGTAGGTCAGTGGCACTTAAAGTGTTCAACTTTGAAAAGCAAATTCCGTAGCAAAAAAGGACTCTCCCATAAATCAGAAACCGAGACCGACTTTTTGACTCCATCAGAAGCTCGTTTTCCAACTTTTCTTTCATTTTATCCCATCGGAATAATAAGTAGCATTCTCTTCAAATTGAGCATCAGCTCGTATTACAAGTCGTTTTCTCCTCCCATCATCAATTAAAAATTATTTTATCATTGAAGCGAGTTCAAGAATCGTAGATTCACAAATAAGTTTTCTATTCCACCCTTTCTTTCGTATCAAGTTTTAACCTACTTGTGAACTATATTGATTCCACAGCGATGGTGTATGTTTAATATGTATCGATTTTGAAATATTCAAAGAATATGCGAACAATACATAACATTTTCTGAAATTACGGTTTATTATTTGTTTATATGTTATATTCCATGTGTACATTTCTGATGAGAAGAGAAATTCTTTTAATAAGCTTCAAGATCATCGTAAAAACGTAAGTGGATAATTGTGTTACGTCTCTACCTACTGAGGGAATAGATGTTGTTTCGTGAGTAAATATGTCGTGTGACGTATGTGTCTTTTGTATCTAGCGAATGTCACCAGATTTTCGTCTAAAAGATAAATGGGGCTTTCTCTGAATAACAAATTCAAATTGCAGATGGATAAGAAACTTTTATCAAGATTAGCGGCAGTAAATCACCGCGACGTACAAAAAACAGCTCATATATTTTCTCGAACAAATGATGCTTTGCTTTTTACACCTTTAGTGGATATCTTAGCCAAATCTTTATCGATTAGCACCAAACCTTTTGGAATTGAAACAAAATCTTTCAAGGAAAATAATTTCCAAAAATTATTCTAGTTAGATTGGTGTAATTTCTTGAACCTATTGTTCACAAAAGATTGTTGAAGCTAAAAAACCTGATATTTTACAAATATCATTGTACAATTAGTAGCATTCATGTATTGAGAATCGAATGATAATCGAATGATAGAAGAACAAAGTTAGATACACCTTATCAGAAAGTTGCAGATAGTTGAGATAAAATTATATCAATTATTTATATTCATTGTGATAGACACCTTGAAAAAATTGAAGACATAAAAAAACATGTCAAATTTTCTCGAACAAACGATGTTTAGCTTTTTGCACCTTTAGTGGATTTCTGAGCGAAATATTTATCGATTAGCGTCAAAACTTTTGGAATTCAAACTAAATCCTTTGAGAAAAATAATTTCCGAAAGTTATTCTGGTTAAACTGGTGTAACTCCTTGAAGTTATTGTTCACAAAAGATTGTTGAAGCTAGAAAACGATATTTTACCAATATCATTGTACAATTAGTAGCATTCATTTATTGAGAATCGAATGATAGTGGAGACAAAAATTATATCAATTATTTATATTCATTGTGATAGAAATATTTCCAAAACAAATTTCAGACATCTGAAGAGACAATTTCAAGAAAAGTAGATATAATCACATTAATTCTCCAGGAAAAAACTGAGCTATTTAAAAATTACAGGAGAAATATTTTAGATTAATAAGAATCGCAGGATAACATCCTAAAATATAATTAATCATAATAAATTACATTTTTTGCAAGAAGCTTCCCCTTTTTCTTTTTTTTTTCACGCCTAAATGAGGACTGCATTAATAGAATTCTATAAGAAAATCCAAATATTTTTGGTTGAAAGTTAATTCTTTTCAATTGAAAAGTCTATTGTTATATTTTTGTTAAAAAATTTATATATTTTGTTTGCAAATTTTGCTATTTCGTTAAAAACATCATTATCTTTATAAAAATACATCTTCTTTTCACAATTTATTTTTCGTTTGTCAAAAATTCAGCTACTTGAACATTAAACTACATTGTTAAAAATTCATTTTTCTGGTTGAAAATGCATCTATTTCGGTGAAAATTTAACTATTTTTTGAAAATATTTTTTCTTTAAGATTCACCATTTTATTTAAAAATGATTCTGTTTTAGTCCAGTATTCAAACGCTTTCTTGAAAATTTGAATTTCTTGCTTGAATGTAAGTGTTTTCTATTCAATTTATAATCTTTCTCGGTAAAAATTAACATTATTACATTTTTCGTTGAAAATTCAATTATTTGGTTGAACATTTCTATTTTTGTGTAGTTAAAAATTCATGTATTTTGTTGATAATTCGACTTTTCGGAAAAAACTCGTCTTTTTGATTGAAAATTTAACCATTTGATTAAAAATTATTTTTTTTTGGTTGAAAGTTCAACTACATGGTTGAAAGTTGAACTACTTCCCTGAAAACTCATTTTATTTTTCAGATTCACCTATTTGGTTGAAAATTAAACTATTTTGTTAAGAAATCTTCTCTTTTTGTTAACAATTAATTTTTTTATCTGACACTACAACTAATCCATTTTCCGTTAAAAATTGATCTGTTTTGGTTGAAAATTCAGATATTTTGCTGAAAATTCAACTATTTTATTGAAAAATCGTCTGGTTTTGTTAAAACTTATTTCTTTGCCTGAAAAATCAAACGACTATATTTTTCGTTAGAAATTCACCTTTTTGACTGAAGACACAGATATGTTGTTAAAATTACTTGCTTTGTTGAAAAATCATTTTTTTATAAAAATTAATTTTTTATCTGTCAAATTTAACTATTGCATTTTTCGTTAACAATGCACCTTTTTGGTTGAAAATTCAGATATTAAGTTGAAAGTTGAACCACTTTCCTAAAAATTCATTTTATTTTCAAGATTTGCATAATTTGTTGAAAATTGAAATGTTTCGTCAAAAATTCTATTGTTTTGTTCTTTAAAATTAATGTTTTCATTCAGATAGTGAACTCTTTCGTTTTTGGGTTGGAAATTCACCCTTTTTGGTTAAAAATTCAGATATTTGGTTGAAAATTGAACTATTTTGTTGAAAACCCATTTTTCTGATAAAAATTAATTTTTACATCTGAAAAATTGAACTATTGCATTTTGCGTTAACAATTTACCTTTCAGTTGAAAATTCAAATATTTAGTTGAAAGTTGAACCACTTTCCTGAAAATTTATTTTATTTTCAGGATTTGCATAATTTGTTGAAAATTTAACTATTTTGTCAAAAATTCTTTTGTTTTGTACTTAAAAATTAATTTTTGTATTTAGACATTAAATTATTACATTTTTGGTTAAAAATCTATTTTATAAGTTGAAAACTCTTTTGCTTTTTGTTTAATAATGATTCTTTTTCATGAAAATTCAGATATTTTATTTTTGGTTTAAAATTCACCTTTTTTTTATCAAAAATTCAGATATTTCGTCGAATATTCCACTATTTTGTTGAAAAATCGGTTGTTTTTGTTAAAAATTAATTTTGTTATCTGAAAAATTATTCAATTGTATTTTTCGTTAGAAATTCACCTTTTTGGTTGAAAATTCATATATTTGCTTGAAAATTGAACTATTTTGTTGAAAAATCATTTGTTTTTTAATAAAAATTAATTTTTCTATCTGAAAAATTAAACTATTGTATTTTTGGTTACAAATTCACCTTTTTGTTTGAAAATTCAGATATTTAGTTGAAAGTTGAACCACTTTCTTAAAAATTAATTTTATTTTCAAGATTTGCATAATTTGTTGAAAATTGAATTTTGTCCAAAATTATTTTGTTTTGTTTTTGAAGAATAATTTTTTTTATATATTGAACCATTCCGTTTTTAGTTAAAAATTCATGTTATAAGTTGAAAATTCTTTTTTTTTGGTTGAATTTTTTTTTTCATATGAAAATTCAAATATTACATAATTGGTTGAAAATTCACCTTCTTTTATTCAAGATTCAGATTCTTGATTGAAAGTTTAACTAAGTTCACAAAAATTATTATTTTATTTTTCAAATTGACAAATTTTCCAACAAAGTAGAACTATTTTGTTAAAAATTTGTCCTTTTTTGGTTGAAAATTCACATATTTGGTTGAAAGTTGAAATACTTTCCTAAAAATTTATTTTATTTTCAAGATTCTCATATGTTGTTGAAGATTAAACTATTTTATCAGAAATTCTTTTTAGTTGTTCTTAAAATTTAATTTTTTTGTCTAGACATGAACCTATTCCATTTCTGGTTGAAAATGTATTTTATAAGTTAAAAACTGGTCTTTCTTTGGTTAAAAATTATTTTTCCTTATCTGATAATTCAAATATTTCATTTCTGGATAAAAATTCACTTTTTTGGTTAAAAGTTCAGATGCTTGGTTGAAAGTTGTAATAATTTCCTAAAAATAATTATTTTATTGTTGAGATTGACCTATTTGGTTGAAAACTGAACAATTACGTTAAAAATTCTTCTTTTCTGTTCTTGAAAATTAATTTTTTTTATCTAGAAATTTAATTATTTCGTTTTTGGTTGAAAATTTATCCGTGAGGAGATGGAAATCGAACTATTTGTTAGAATATAAATGTATTTGATCAAAAATTCGCCTTTTAGGATTCAGAAATTTTATTGGAAATTCGTCTTTTTTGGTTGAATTTGACTGTTTGAAGAGAATTTTTCTAAATTAGTTTTTGAAACCGGAAAAAGCTATTCCGCTTTTTATTAAAAATAGTAATAATAATAATAAATAGTATGGATGATGTCCCTTCAGAAGACAAATTCTGAATAAAAAAAATGGAGAAATTATTTTGTAAAAAATTTTATAGCGATTGGCCTCGGTTGACTGCATGCATTATATTGTGTTGAATATTAAATATAATTATTATTTTGAAAAATGTATTTTATTTATCAAAAATGTTCACCATAGAAGAAGTAAAATCCCAGCAATAACATTTCCAATTCAAAAAATTTCGCCAAACAAAAAATTATCAGTATAATCAACATTGCTTGTGAAATATCAAAGTTTGCAAGTAATTACAAGAGATCTTTTAATATTAAAATTTATTTTATTGAATAATTTATAGACATTTCTGGAATGTATTATAAGCAAAAAATGAAAAAAAAAAATTTTCATTTTTAGATATCTAAACATAAAATAAATGCTGAAAAAACAGACAAAAGAGATATAAATCATTTTCCTCGCCATTTCCTAAATAATTCTCGATTACTCAGATCGTATTCTCCAAACAAACAATCTTTCAGAAAACGCCCCTTGGCAAGTTTTTCCATTAGGATGAAGAAATTTAAGAAAAGCGCAATAAATCTTACTTTTTTTATTTTTATATAATATTTAAATACACTCTGACGGTATTATAAAGGTTCGCGAAGGTCAATGAATAAGATTCTCTATGAGAAGATTAAAAATATTTAAGAGATTCAAGAAACATTAGAAAATTCCTTCGCTTTGATGGACTTCCGGCACGGATGAAAATCGAATTTCCGTCGTTAATTTATTACCAGTTTTTTATTTATTTTTTTTCATTCAGTTTCAGTTCCCTCGGGATTTATCAAGCGCGCCACTTTTTTTCGACAGGCGTGTAAAGTCAAGCACTCGCGGGTATTCCCAGTGTGTTAAGTGTGCGAAAATACAACATCCCACTCGTGCCCTCATTATCTCATTCAAAATCCGATACACAAACATGTGGAAAATCCGGAATCACGAGGGAGCTTTTTCCGAGGAGTAATTTTAATCGAAAAATTCCAATTGAGAATGTAAAATTTTATGTGCTTCAAATTTCGATTAGTTGAGAGTTAAGGATGTTCAATACGTAGAATCAATCTGAAAAAGTGTCCTATCTTTAAAATGATTTATAAAATCGACGAAAAGTAGATCTATCAATAATTTCTGCAAATCTTGACGGAGGCTTCTAAGCGTACTTCGAAAAAATAATTCAGGTGAAAATTATTAATTTAAGAGTAGTTATTTAGAGTTTTAGTTTTTGCTTTCTCTTTAGGGAAAAGTCACAATACTTATTTAATCCCAATGATCAAGGCCTCATTTTATTTTTTGAAGGTTTCTCTAAAATTGCATTTGGGTGCTGTTTATCAAAAAGATTGAATTTAGAAGTAATTCAGTGAATATTGTTATAAACAATAATAGTTGAAAATTTGATAAACATCACCCAAATAGAATTAATGAGAATTTTTGTCGATTTTATAATTTATTTTAAAGATTGGCGACTTTTGAGATTGATTGCAGATAGTGTGTATCCTTAAATACTGTACATTTGGAACTGTTCTATTTCTAAAGCTAAAACAGTTTAAACTGTTTAATTTCAAATGTCAACAATTTGAAACTGTTTCATTTCAACATCTACTGTATCTAATTTAGCCAATTTTTTGCTTTGATGACTTTTCCGAATTTTGCTCTAAATCGTTTAAAACCCTTTGAAAAGTCATCTTTTCAGTCCAAAAATGAAATATCAGGTTTGAAAATCCAAACAAAATTGGTATTTTGTCCAAAATCACAACAAAATTTTTAAACTGGAAAAATCCGGTTCATTTTCAAGATTAATTCGAAAAATTATAGTTATCTAATTGCAAAAAAAAATAGTTTCCCCTTTCCATATACAATAAAGGTTTTTATAAACATTTATAGTGTATAAGTGAAAATAAGTCTATCACATATAACATTATTTAAATCTGCAATGGAATTATATTTGTTTCTATATAATAAATTCCTTCTTATTTCCCTAGGCTTTCAAATCCGATCTGCTTTTTTAAAAAGAACAGAATGTTTCACTAAAAAAGATTTATGATTTCTTTTTGCAATCCTAATAAATATTTGATATTATTTACAGTGTTAATAAGAGGACACATAATCTTTTGTCATTAAATTTTATATCGTCTTGCACATAACCACTAACTTCAAATATTTTGTGAATTCATTGTGGTCACAAAATTAAAACCAGAAATTATTGAAAACTAAATTAATGGTTAATCATAAATATGAAAATATTTGTTGAAATTAAAAATGAATCTACATTTTTTATGTAATGTCATGCATATATTACATTGACATTCTCAATAAAATTCCATTGAAAAACAGAAAAGATGTCAAAAACCATTGATCAGGAAAACAACATTTTTATGACATTATCTTTCTTTTAGCAAAAAAAAAATGTTTTTTGGTTTTTTCTAACTGTTATTTTACTTCTGGACTAAAAGGAAGATTTCTCAAGTAGATTTAAACCATTCACTGCTTAATTCGTAAAAGTCTTCAATGTAAACTATTATCCTAATATATTCAGTTGCTTATGCAAATTATTTATTGTTTAATTAATTATTGGTCAAAGAGTAATAATCTCCAGTACACTTTAACTTTTATTTTGTGCTTTTTAAAAGAAGATTATTTATAATTCCCATGGTGAAAAATGGTAGTTATCTACACTTTAATTAAAAATAATCTTACCTTCCACTAGACAAGGTAGTTTTCCGGAAGACCATAATACAAAACGTAGTTCAGTTTTAATATGAAACTTAGTTTTCCATAAGAGACCACAATAAAGTGTTCAATAAGCCAAGTTAAATAAAACATATATATCGAGTAGATAATTAATTATTTGTAAAACGATATAAGAACCAAAATTAAATAGTTTGAAACCTAGTTTTTATAGTACAGTATTATATTTTTCCTCAAAATTAATTACCATGAAATGGATCTGACCTAATGGTATGATAATAAAAATAATAAAGCAACAACAATAATAAGAAAATTACACAGGAAGAAACAGCTGCAGTAGAAAAAGTTTTTTGAGTGAGCCAATATACACAGAGCATACAGGATACAATGTTTCTTCTATTCATTTTTTTCGCTCCCTTAGTTTATATATAATATTGAAATTTGTTATATAAACACAAGGTTTTGATTATCCTAATAATACTTATTTATGTAATATTCACACATAGGAAGTTTACTATACAAATTAATTTTGATAAAATATGATTTGATTTATATATATTATAAAAATTTTCGAATAGTTTATAATATTACCGAATTGAGAAATTGTCGAATAATAAAATTTCCGAACATTTTATAATATTACCGAACTGGAAAATTCCAGAATAATAAAATTCCCGAATAGCTTATAATATTAATCAATTAGGAAATTCCCGAATAATAAAATTCCCGAACAGCTTAGAATATTATCGAATTGGGAAATTCCTAAATAATAAAATTCCCGTCAGTTTATAATAACAACGAATACAAAAATTTCCGATAGAAAATTGCAGAGTTATAAAATTCAAGAATTTGAAAATTTAATTTTTTTATATAAATTTTATGTACTTATTTAAAATCCAATAATCAAATACTTTTATAACGAAAAATTAATTTTAATTTTCAACGTTTCTGAAATTATTGATTGTATTCAAAATAACTATAATTGAATAAAAATTTCATCCAGAAGTATAGTTTTTTCAATTATTGTTTATTTAAATTTAAACATTAAAAATAATTTTTTTGGTATAATATATTTTATTATTGTACTTTCAATAAATAGATAATATTTATTAAGACAAATTTAATTCTTTAAAGGAAATTTTATAATTTGGGAATGTTCTATTCTAGATATTTAATAATTCGGCAATTTTTTGTCGGTTTTTTTATTATTCGGGAATTTTCGAATTCGTTTATATTATAAATTTCCAGGAACTTTCAAATTTGGTTATATCATGAAAATTATTGGGAAGTTTCTAATTCGAGGATTTTTCAATTCGGTAATATTTAAATTCAGTAACATTATGAACTGTCGGGAATCTTATTATTCGGGAATTTTCTAATTCAGTAAAATTTTCCAACTTAAAAATTTTATTATTCGGAAGTTATATTATCGCGGAATTTTTAAATTCAGTAATATCAGAAACTGTCGGGAATCTTATTATTCGTGAATTTTTCAATTCGATAAAATCATGAACATTTCGAGAATTCTCCAGTTTGGGAATTTTATTATTAGGGAATTTTTCAATTTGAGAATTTTATTATTCGTTAATTTTTTTATTTCGGGAATTTCATTATTCGGGAATTTTTCAATTTTAGAATTTTATCATTCGGAAATTTTATTATCGGGGAATTTTCAAATTCAGTAATATCAGGAACTGTCGAAAATCTTATTATTCCAGAATTTTCCAATTCGGTAATTTGGGAACTTTATTATTAGGAAATTTTTCAATTTTGGAATTTCATTATTTGGTGATTTTATAATTCAGGAATTTCATTATTAGGGAATTTTTCAATTTGAGAATTTTATCATTTGGAAATTTTATTATCGGGGAATTTTTAAATTCAGTAATGTCAGGAACTGTCGGGAATCTTATCATTCGAGAATTTTTCAATTCGGTAATATTATAAACAGTTCGGGAATTTTTCAGTTTCGGAATTTTATTATTCGGAAATTTTCCAATTGGGGAATTCTATTATTCGGGAATTTTATAATTCAGGAATTTCATTATTCTGAAATTTTTCAATTCGAGAATATTATTATCCGAAAATTGTATTATAGGGGAATTTTTAAATTCAGTAATATTATAAACTGTCAGGAATATTATTATTCGGGAACTTTCTAATTCGGTAATATTATAAAATGTTCGGGAATTTTATTATTCGGGAATTTTCCAGTTTTGGAATGTTATTATTCTGGAATTTT